>JAYMTF010001550.1:0-22660 GCA_036897485.1 Pelargonium nanum | reverse complement strand
ACTTGCCGAGCCCTAACCGCCACAAACGAAAGCAATCACCGCCTCCCTAGATACCCTAATGGTATTACACTCATACGAGAGACACGACCACTCCGATACGGTAGCCCTATCCGTCGCCTAAGGAGCCGCAGCCGCCTAGAGGCATAAACTTTATAGGAAAATTTATGACTTTAATAAAGTATTTTATTTCTTCTTCTTTTTTAAATGAATTAATATATTTCTATGATTATTTTTAATTATTTTTTATATATGTGAACTATTGTACTACAATTTTTTTTTAAAAAAATAACTCGTATTATCAATCCTTCTAAACCTGCCACGGAATTAGACGACATTCAAATTGAAGTGATTGTTTTTTTTTTCTATCAGCATACATACCACAACACTGAGGCTCGAACACGATACTTTAAGGGAATCAAGTGTCTTAAGCCATTTGCCCCAATGGATAAAGATAAATTGAAGTCATTGTTGTCCCTCCTTTTGGTTTTTACGGCCTCTGTGACTTGAAACGCATTAGATTCTACCTTGTCATCCATCACTCAACTAACATCCTTCCTTATAGTAATTGCTACAAATAACCAAGGCTCCACCACACCACCCTGCTCACGAAAAAAAAAACTTTCAACAATTGAAGACATGTTGTAATCTCCACTAAGGGATTAGAAACAAATTATAAAACCATACTAAAAACAATTAAAACGGAAGAAGAAGAAAACATGAAAAGAATCAGTCTACTCGTAGTAAACACGTTAACATATAGTGAAGGCGGGGATGATAATATGACCTATGTAAGTTGATCAAATAGAAGTAATAAGTAGTGATGATGAAACGAATAGAACAAGAATACTAACTAGATTGAATTCGCTAAACTTGTGTCTATACAAGGCAGTGATTAAAATAAACTTTGATGAAAAACTATAAGAATAGAAAGAACGCTTAGAGTTTTCCGCTCTTGAAAAATGACACTTGCACATTAGCACTGGCGTTAGTACTACAATTTCTTTATGTACTTAAATCAGTTGGTACAATAGTTGTCACTAAATAACATACCACCTAGGGTTTTGCATACCTTTAGCATTCAAGTCCAAACTATTAAAGAAAAAACCTAATCCAAAATATTATAGGCGTGAAATCTCAACCACAAAACTCCTACAGCAATAATAGTTTTACGATAACTTGTGTTCCGATGTCTTGTTAATCTTGCGTCAACAAGACGCATCAAATATCATTAACATAACTTAGTTGAAATGTAAAGTGTAGGGGTAAATTAACAATACTTAAAAGTGTAGGGGTAAATTTGTAGTTTCTCAATACTTTGAGGGCGTGTAACAGAACAATTATAGGAAAACACCCAAGCGAACGTACCAATAGCATTGTCGGACGGATCTGGTGGTGAAGTCCATCCGAAACCCTCCGAAGAAGATGGACTACGAGAACAAGCTTGTTCTCGCTCCCATGGTTCGCGTCGTGAGTCTCTCTCCCACCTTCTCTTTTACTTTCTCTTGTCTTCTTCTCTTCTCAGCAGTTGCTCAGTCTTCACTGCAATTAAATTGATACGCTTTACAGGGAACATTACCTTTTAGGTTATTATGTGCTCAATATGGTGCAGATATTACCTACGGGGAAGAAATCATCGATCACAAAATGGTCAAATGCGAGCGCAGAGTCAACGGTACTTTCTCTCATTCAATTTTAATTTACCTCTTAGTTTATAATTGTATTCATATATTTGAAAATTTTAATCCTCAAGAATGAACTCAACATTGAACATTGGTTAATATATGGAATTTGTAGGATTTGCAAATCAAATGAGAAGCTGTTATGATCAAAGCTTTGAAAGCATTATTCAATTTCTGGCAACTTACTGTCTATTTAATTTTTTTCCAGAATACTTAGGATCAACAGATTTTGTGGAGAAGGGAACTGAAATTGTTGTTTTCAGAACCTGCCCTGAAGAAAGGGATCGAGTTGTTTTTCAATTGGGAACTTCTGATGCTGTGAGGGCTCTGACTGCTGCTCAGATAGTGTAAGTTAATCATGAATTCATGATTCATCTGTACGGAAAACATTTTCTGCTACCCATTTGAGTAGCCAACTGAAAAGGATTTTCTGTGTTTAGGTGTAATGATGTTGCTACAGTAGATATCAATATGGGTTGCCCCAAGGCATTTTCTGTGAGTGGGGGTATGGGTGCGGCACTGCTAACTAAACCAGAGCTTATTCATGATGTATGTTATGCATACCCATGGCTGACTGCCTCTTCTGTTATTTGGATGTTTGCTATTACTGCTTGACCGCCTGACTTACATCATTCTTATTCTAGATTTTAACAACGTTAAAGAGGAACTTGAACACGCCGGTAACATGTAAGATTCGGCTTTTAAAATCACCTAAAGATACAGTTGAACTAGCTAGGCAAATTGAGAAAACAGGCGTTTCTGCTCTTGCTGTTCATGGAAGGTAATCCCTCTTTTCCTCTGTGTCATTCTTCTGATAATTATAACTTCTTGTTTAATAGTTTGTGGTTTACTTTCCTGGCTACTATTATGATACAGCTATGCACGGATGCACATGTATGCTCTTCAGATTTGTTTAAGTAATGGAGGATTATGTCTGTCTATCTAGAGTTACAGATATTGTTCCAGTAATTTAATTTCTGAATCATAGAACTTGTCAGTAATTTCCTTTTTAGCTTTTCAAATTTGTAAAATCTAAAAATTGGTTTTGTTTTACTTGTGAACTGGATGCTTCAGATGCTTAATAAACAAATATAGCCATCAATCTCATTCCATACTCTCTAATAGTGCTTATTTCAAAATTTCCATTATTGTAACTAAGCGGAGCCCAAGTTAAAGTCTTATGCTTGTCTTCTACAGAAATAGTGAACATCTCCATTTTCCTCTGTCAAAAGAAAATAACTATTGCTGAAATTCCAACTAGAACCTTTATCATAGTATGAACCATACTCAACAAGCAAGAGAATCAAGAAGTAATAGAAGTCAATTAGTAAATAACACAGCCATGGAAAATTGATTGTATGGAGAATATAATGATTTTGCTGGAGGTGATAGTAATTAGAGAAGATTCGACCAGTAGATAGTGAGGAAGCAAAAGCTTAACGATTTTCAGAAGAACAGCACAAACTAGTAATATGTTCTCTCCCTTTATAGTTTGTGTTTTTTAGACTTTGCATAATCTTCTTCCATATCAGCCTAGGTTAATTTCTTCCTTGCACAACCCAAGATAATGAGTTAATAACATTTATAGTTGCCACCTTTTGTATCAGTGTACAAGACTAATACATGAACTGGTGTGGCTCATTGGTCTGCAAACAAGTACCCGACCGCTGTTTGAGGCAGATTTTTTTTCTTATCCCATCTTTTCCAGATGAGCAATTGTATTCTATTAAGTGAGAAAATTTACTGTTTAACAACTTCAATGAAGTAAATATCAATTCTCGTCGTCACCGTTTAATGAATATTTTTATCAAATACATTGCAGAAAGGTTGCAGATAGACCAAGAGATCCAGCTAAGTGGAGTGAAATTGCAGATGTTGTTGCAGCATTGTCTATTCCGGTTATAGCAAATGGTGATGTTTTTGAGTATGAAGATTTTCAACGCATTCAAATAGCAACAGGTAGCTAAAAGAGATGTTCTTGTTTTATTACAATGATCTTTTTTTTAAGCAGATGACTTGCTTCGCTTGTCTCAAGCTTCAATTAGTGATGTTCTGGTTTGATGCATTATGTTCTTCCTTTGTTGCTGAAATTGTTTCTGTATACAAATTTGCAAAAGAAATTGTATTCTATGTGCACGTGCTTGTTGTATGTTTTCAGCGGTTTTTAGTTTTAGTCCTGATATCTTCCCGTTGGTGCTCAACCATGAATCAGTGATTTTCTTGGCCAGTGTATACTTCTGTATTCAATATCTGCATCCATTTTTCAATGATATTTACAATTGCTAAATGCTAAGGGATTCTGGTTCTCTTCAAGGTGCGTCAGCAGTGATGGCGGCAAGAGGACCCCTTTGGAATGCTTCAATTTTCTCCCCTGTAGGCAAAGTACCCTGGGAAGATGTAAAAAGGGAGTATGTTAAACAGGTAGTTTTCTGATAGTTAACTCTGATTGAATTCTAATTTGTTTTTCCACTTTCAAACAAGAGAGCCTTGGCACAAATCACAATAGTAGGGTTGTTGCCTTGTGATCTTGTCATAAGAGATTTGAGTCACGGAGGCAGTCTTTCTAAGACTTTACATAAACGACCTCCCCAGACCAAAATGGTGGGAGACTCGTTCACTGGGTGCCTTTTATTAATTCCCTGTTGAAACATATAGGAATCGTTTATTAAATCAGTTCAATATGAGTAGTTCTTTATGCCATGCAAATTAGTTACAAAAACCAGTATGCTGGATTGGTCTTTACAATTCACTTTGACTGTCAGTGTATCTTATGGGACAATGATATGAAGAGCACGAAGTATACGCTGAAGGAAATGATAGTGCATCATTCTTGTCTCGAACTCCCAGAGGGAAAGGCTTTGACCAAGTCAGAAACCTATGCAGATCTTGCGTAAGTTTGACTGAATTTGGCTTTGTTCTTTTGGCTTAGAAGTGCCTATAAATTTAAGTTCTAACTTTTTAGCTTGCCATCTATTGTGATTACTTTTTTTTTTGTCAGCATCTATTGTCACTACCAGTCTGTCTAATTCCAGAACTCGAATATTACAGTTTATTTCTCGCCAGTACAACTATTCTGAGGGTTTATGTGGAGGACTACTTGAAGAATTATATTTTGGAACAACTTTTTTTTCTTTCTGTAATACATGTTTTGGAAAATCTAACAGATTATATATAATGTCTAAAATTAAGTGACAAATTAAATTGAGGGGTTATTGTAGGCTTACAGTACGTCACGAGATAAACATAATTTGATTCAAGATGGGGGAATGCACTAAATATGAACTAAAAGTAACACCCCACATAAGTATGACTTGAGTGAATTGCTTCCGGTTAACCACATGTATCAAATTTGAGTTCACATGTGCTTCAATATGGGAGTTTGCTTTGACGTAATGTCTTGCATTTTGATTTGTCAGGCGACTCTATGGGGAGGAAAAGTACTATCAGTTTGTCAATGAAAACCGATTCTAGGTCGACAGCACAGCAGAAGCAGATAGGGAGAACCTCAAAAAAAGAAAATTCATTGAACATCAGGTTTATTTATTTGTTTATTAGAGCTAGTATATTTTTTTCTCCCAATGTGTTACCCATATCAAATTGCCTTGTATTCATATTAGCGAGAACACCATATCTGCCAAAAATTACAAGTTTTATACACAACATATATGCCTCTCTTCCTATCTCTTTACTTGGTGGGTACGTAGTGGTAGGAGAATCACCTATGATGGCTCTTCTTGGTAGGGTTGTTTCTTGTATAATGATGCTCCAGTTTTTACTTGAATCCGAGGTCTTGAGTTTGGCGAAAAGTAAATTGGTGACGGAAACTTGCTTGAATACGACCAATTAATTTGACACTTGATTGCATGTGATCTTCTATGTACCTTCTGGGTTTGCTTGAATACACTGTTGGAGTTGGATTCAACTACATGAACCAAGTATAAGTTGGGTTCTGGAGGCTTGACAATTCACAAACATCATCACTTTCACCACTCATTTTTGTAATCTTAAAAAACCATAGACTATGATCCAACAAGTCAGGGTTCAATCAGACTGCATCAACTATACCTCAAATTGTAAGTGAAGCAGTAAAATACAGATTGGGATAATTGACTCCATGGTTTTTAATTTAACACACATTCATCAAATACAAAGCATTTCAAACAATTAGTTACATTTAAGGCTCTTTCAAACTAACTACTACATTCTTTTATAACATCTTAACAAGGTTTTGTAATAATCATAAGACATATTAAGACAAGATCACGTCGTAAAAAGCAAATATAAAGCGTCTAAGCCATGAACTGCCCTCCAGCCCGACAATGTTTCTCCTCCGCTTTTCAGCAAAACTCAATTTTCCTCTTCGAAATGAAAACAGCAAGAGAGCAGTCAACTTACTCAGACACTAGCTAGTTTCTATTCTTTGATTTTTCCATGGCCCTGGGAGCTGCACACCAAACAAAAAAGGCAGTTAACGAGTACTAACACAAGTCAATCATTTGCAAATAAAATATGGTCACATATTGGTGTTTGCTACATGGCAGTCTATACTAAGAAAATGTCACAAATAGTAATGAAAATATGTCTATGGACTTCCATCAATAAAAATTGCAACCAAAATGACTTCTATTTTCCCCCACTGGCAAATGAACAGTGTTAAATTCTCACAATTTTATCTCATTAGCTACAACTATAGGAATGGTATATCTAGTAGGCAAGTCAAAGAAGCATACCTAGACCAATAGCATCACAGCTCTTCATGATCTTAAGCCTCTTGCATGAATCAATGAACATCCTGCAAATAAAACAAGCTTGAGTAACACGGGGAGATGCAGACCCAATGTGAAGCTGAAATCTTGAGATTAAGTACAGATCATCAACTGATATAAATTCAGTCAAATACTTCCTAATTTATTTTGGCTTCTTAATGCGCAATTTCATCGTTTGTCAACTCCTGTAATCTCATGCTCAAAAAATTATTTTCTTTACCCTCTCTTTCGTTGAGAACTTCAGAATAGGACTGAAAAGATTATACTAGTACCAAAAATTTATATAATTATGATTTTCTTATTACACATGGATTTACAACACAATAGAAGAACTTCATCAAAGAAGGTGTGCGCCTGGACGCAATGGTAAGTGTACTCCTTGTGACATTGAGGTCACGAGTTCAAGTCTGGAAACACCCTCTTTGCAAAAGCTAGGGTAAGGCTACATACAAAATTACACAAATGACTCTTCCCGAACTCCACAATGGTGAGAGCCTCCTGCACTAGAGGCCCATTTTAATAGATGGACTTTATTATCAAATATTTGTTCATCCCTTTAGTTTGTGCGTAGGGGAAATCAATCCTAAATTGCATTTTGTATTAAACGATTGAGAACCGGACGTACCACAATGGTTTAATATATTTCTGTGTGAAGCTGGCGTAGTTTATATTTGTTTTTTAAGTCTTTATCGCTCACATGTTCTTTAAGTCCTTAGGATTTGTATGATATCCAGTTATAAACCTGACATAGCCTTGATAAATGTTAACTATGAAGCTACAGCATATAAAGGCTTTTTAACTAAGGGGAATTGACTCTATGATCTAAGAAATACCACTGACCAAAAGAGGTAAGGCCCACGTCTTAGACTATGTAACTTAGAAGTATGAGGGAACTTATACAACATTATATCAACTTATTTATAAAATTATACTAAGAGGTAAAAAACCCTTAAGTTAAGATAGGAAATACGAATAATGGATCAATGCTTACTCCCAAGGAACATCCCCGACAAGCATCCAGTCCTTATCCTTGTCCTCATAGGTAAGCACATATTCGGACCCATGCAGAAGATCTCTTAACTTGCTTTCACTTAGCATCTCCTTTCCTGGAGCTCCATGAGATCCACATTGACCTGCAATATAATTAAACAATAACAAATCAATCAAACCCACAATTATTTTTGGGGGGTGGGGGGTAAGCTAAAAGACAAAGAAAAACTTGCTCCCCAACCCAAAGATAGCCTATAACAGCAGCTCACCTATAGTAAAACAGCTGAACATCTTCTCAAGAGCAGATGATAAATCTTGATACGTAGAGTACATTCTCAAATCCACTTTCCTCAGATAGGGAGCACCATCCATGCTGACCTTGACAAAAAGAGCTCCCGGACCAGGTTTGCCATCAACCTCATCATTATTCTTTGAAGTGGTGGCCAATGTATTCTTCCTAAATGATCTTATAGGTGGCCAACCAACCACCTGTGCTCTGTCAAAAATGGAAAGTGAATTTATAGTTATCAATATGCAAAGATTTTCAACAGTCCTTATCATCAATTCAACAGTTTTATTTACAATGGCACTCACTTGGCAGCTGGCCCACTGCCGCTGTTGTTAGAAGCACCTGTCTGGTTAGGGTCGGTTCCATTGGCAGTATGAGGTGGTTCATGCGGCGCATTTGTAGGTACCTCTTTTGCTATGCCTGTCCGAGTCCCAGAAGGCTTGGTTGATAACATGACATTAATCCCTGAATTACAAGAAAACTTCCCTTGTCCCACAGACAGCTGAGAATCAGAATCAGATCCAGCCACGCGAAACATCCATTTTTCATTGCAGACAGAGCTTTTCACCCCTGAGAATCCATCTATAGTGTCTGAGAACACTCTCTTGTTGCCTGAGTTCTTCTGTGTTGACAAACCGATTCCATCTTTTGACGGAAGCAAAGGAAACAGTGGCTTCTCATCAAATTTTCCAGGGCCAATAAAGCAAGGATTTGTTTCTCGTTCCGGAGATTGGGATCCAGGAAGACCCAGCCTTAGTTCCGTTGCCTTCAAATTCAGATTGTTTTTACTCTCTACAGACAAGCTCAATGCTGCAGAGCTGTCAACAGAAGAACAATCCGACAATCCCAAATAATTTCGTTCTTTTAATCCCAAGCCATTTTGGGAGATATGATCAATAGAAGGCGCAGAAACCACCCGAGAGGCATTGCCCTGCCCTTTCTCCCCAACATCAAGTAGTGATGGAGACATCAGGGTTCAAAATTATCAAATTTCCTGGTTCAATCATATAAAAACATCAAAATCTTATTCAGAAACTAATTCGTTGAAAATAACCGAGGATAAAAACTATTACGCACCCAGGTTAAAAAAACGAAATAAAATTCTAAACTATTTGCTGGTATAGAAAATAATTCAATTCCATATAGAACACAGCAATCATCCCAAGGCAACAGTAAAGTCTAAACAAATAATTTGATGGAAATGCTACAACCAATTATACCTTTGCTTTGAGGAGCAAGCAAAAAAAAAACTAAGAAATGAAAATTAAAAAGTCTCTAATCCAATATTCAGAAACATACCAAAACAAAGAATGCACTCTCTTCATCTACCCCATAACTTACAACCAGCAGTAACTAGTAAGCTAAAATATAATGAAAAATCACAAAAAACAAAAAAACAAAGAAAACCCAATCTATTTTGTTCAAAATTTGAAAATCTCTTGTACAAAACAGCATAAAAAGTTCCATAATAAAATCAGTACTAATAGAAACTAAATCAAGTTACAATCCCATCAGGCATAAAAAAATGGCACTACATGACTGTTTCCAGGAAAGAGAAGTAGAACCCCAAAAAATACATAACAAACCTTATAATATAAACCAATTGTAAAACCAAAAGCTGATCCTTCAAAATAAATAATGGAATGGAAAAAAGAAAAAAAAAAGACACACACAGAGAGAGAGAGAGAGAGAGAGAGAGAGAATTCTTCAGTTCAAGAGATCTTCCATGGCAAGATAAATGGAAATATCTGGTTCTCCACTGAAATTCTCAGCAAATAACAATCAAGACAACATAGAAAAACAAATATATAGAAACCTAACTCGCTAAAAAGTATCTAAAACTAGCTAAACAGAGCTCGAAAAGAACATTCCAAAAATAACAAAATGCACAAAAAATATCACCATTACACATAAACACATACCCGAAGAAGAAGAAAAAAAAAGGCCTTTCGTGATGAAAACAAAAAGAAGAAAAAGATTGGAAATGAGTTAGAGAAGAAGTTGCCGGAAAATGCACGAACCGCCGTGGAAGCAAATCGGAGGGAGAGAAGCTCAAGGACCTTCCATTAAGCAGAAAGCAACAAAACCTTGTAATCGGAGCTCTGTAACTAAACAATAAAAAGACGAGGGGCAAAATCGAGATTAGGTACAAAAGTTGGTGCTTTTCTTAAAAAGAATTTGCATTTTATCTGAAACTCGGTCCGTTTCGTTTTTTATACTGCGCCGATATACGGATCTGACGGCTGAGATTGGTCTCGAGAGGGCGAATCCAGACCGTCGGATCAGGTGGCGACAACGAAATAAATATCTGTCGTCGACAGGGGTGGTATGAAGGAATATTTTAATTACTTTTCCAGTCAAATGTCGGTTTTGCCATTGTTTTCGGAAATGACAGTTTTGACCTTTCGTTTTAGTTCATCTGGCACGTCATTTTGTCTTGTTTATAAACATAATTGTAGTTTGGTTTGGTAAAAGATCCAAAATATTTTATTACAATATTTCAATGGTGTGCATTTATTTTTTGTAAAATATAATTTGTAATTATATTCCTTTGAAACAAATTACAATGAATAATGAATTTTTACTCTTCTCAAAAAAATATATATACTTCAATGAGACATTTAAGCATAAAGCTACGTTTTTTTATTCATTTTATTTGTTTAGATTTTTTACATTTAAAAATACATTATTTAAAAAAATAAATTAAACTTATAGTCATATTCCTATATATATATAAAAATTACACGTAATTTAAAAATTATCGTCGGACATTTGTCCGTCCACAAAGTTATACTATAAAAGAGTGAGGAATGAGAATGAAGAAATTTATTTCATTCATCTCATGGTGAAATCAAGTTGCAGTGCATATGTGAACAAAAATGAGAGGTTCTAACTGAAACACAATGCATTAATGAAAATCGCATTTTTATTCTAATTCCCAAATGAAAATCATAAACTAAACATTACTTTAGATCACTATAGAAAAGGGCAATCTTACAAATATTAATCCTTGTTGTGAAAAAGCTTTTAAAATTATTCTTTTAAGTTTTGTCTTTATAGTACTCAAAGAGTAAACAAACACTATAAGACATCAAGGCAACCTCTTGAGGTTAGCTAAGGTAATTTTTTTTTAATGAACGAAAGATCTTATATAAATTCAAAAAGTACATAAATACAAGATTCGAAATTGGAAAATAAAACGACACTATTCAACCACACGTTCTCTCAATCGAAACAGATGATCTAGCCAAACTATGAGCAACATAATTCGCTCCTTCCTAACAAAACGTAAACTCAAACTAGAAAAGCTAGATAAGCATGACAAAATGTCAGATATAGCCAGACTTAAGGCACAGGAAAACCCCTCCCCTACGGTCTAAAAAACGCACAAACCAAACTATGAGCAACATGATTAGATCCTCTCCTGCCAAAACGGAAATCCAAACTAGAAAAGCTAGATAAGCCATACAAAATGTCAGAAGTAACTAGACCCAAGGCACTTGGAAACCCCTCCCGTCCGGTATTCAACGCACGAACCGCTTTTGCAACATCGGATTCAACAATCATCTTATCCTAACCGTTTCGAGCAGTCCAAGATAAGACTTCACGGATCGTTAGGACTTTCTTCAACTCCGGTTCCCAAGCACAAACACCCATTTACCTTGCCTGGCCATTGCCGCAAACTGCACCCGACCAGTCCCGAAGAACCCAGTCCCGAAGAACCCAATCACCCCCTGATCTATCCTCGGCAGCGAACTCAACATCTTCCGTGTTGAGCTGAAATACGACATCTCTTCCGATCCTCCAAAGTCATCGACTCAAGAGTACGTGCTGCTGCCTCAGACTATAGAACGAACAAATTCACTAAGACGTTGCCGCTACGCAAGATTCGAAGTCGCAAAAACCAAAAATCAAAAGCCACAAAAATTCTAACAAATTCTAATACTTGTTGTCGAGACAAGACTCACACCCGTGAGAAAACCACTTTTTACAGATACTTGCCGGCTGCGCACTCCCTAGCTACTCTTAATTGAAGTTAAGATTAGAGAAAGTTGTTTTAAGGCATAAACATTTTTGGTGAAGTGACGTCTTAATCACTTTGGCAAAAACAAGAGAATTGTGTAGGTTTTCAAATATATACAAAATGAAGGGTGAATTAGTAATTGAAAGGGTTGAGTTTTCTTGAACGAAAGTTGGAGATAATAAGCAATAAGGAGACATAAAAACAATGAAGTTTACAGAAATCACTAGGTTTTGCTTACCCAAATTTGTCAATTTCAACCACTCATACATAATCATTATTACATCCTTATTTTAGCTTACAATTTTATTTTTTGTGTGAACTCCAAGTCCAAAGGTGGAATCTGTCATTTCCGTTTAGAGACAAAGCAGGTAAGATGATCAAAATCACACATTTTGTGCCTATGTGGGAAATGCGCATCTTTTCTTCAATTATTTTCGTTTAAATGGCCCGGCAACTTAATGCCCTCAAGAAAGATGAGTTAGGTCTTCTTTTGAATGTTAGATGTGACTTCCTAAGGTAAGAGATATAAAAACAACTTAAAATTGAGTTTAACGTCACGCCAAAACGAGTATTTGAAGAACAAAATTTTATAATTCAGTAAGAAAAGAAGTCATTAAAAAATAACAGTAACATATAGTTTAAGTTGCAGATCATATTATATAAGCCTGATTATTGATGTCACTCGACGAACAACCATATAGTACAAGTGTTTGATCAAAAGCATTACTCACTGTTCTTGCTTGCAATTTGTATGGAACAAATGGTTGTTAATTGCTTTGACCGAAACTTGTTGAGCCAAACAATTTAAATGTTTCGGACGCTCTTTGATATCTCGAACGCGAGAATTCATGCCGAGAGTAAGAGGTGAAATTTTAGGTTAAAAAGAGAGATACCCCGTAAAAGATAAAAAGGACGAAGGGCAAAAGCGGAAAAAGGAGGTAAGAGACGAGAATAGAAAGAAAGGGATGAAAATAGGAAGAAAGAGAGTGTTGATTGTGTTTGTGGGGAACACGAAAGCGGCATTTCAAGTGTTTTTGCTGCCTCCTCCTCTTCTTTTTCTTCTAATGCCATCATTACCCTTGTTTTCCATCTAAACTTACATACCAAAATGTCCTTTCTCAATTTTACTCTCTTTATTTAATAAAATTCATCTCAGAATTCATAAAAATATAAATAGAGAATAGCTAGTGTTTAAATATACTGGAATATCATGGGATGGCCAAAGAGTAATAAGATACTAAATTCATGACCTTTACTTTTGATGGGGGCATAAAAAATCTAAAAATCTAACTAGCTAGGTGAGGTGACAAAAAAAAAGTAATAAAAAAAAGTTTTAATGACAAGAATTGACACAAAAACAGAGCATGGTCTCCTAGCTATGTGCATCATTGAACTACCACTACTTTCTTGCACGCTTGCCCCAATTTTAATTGCTTAATTAGATTTAGCACCACCATTAATATCATCTTAATGTCTATGTTAACATGTGTCATGTCACATACATTATACATACATCATCACCACTCTTCTCTCACGTCATCATCAGTTGTTATTTGCTCATGCTCATTTGTCTCCCACTTTTATCATTCTAGCATACATATACATATCAATATGTATGTATGTACTGTGGTTGCCAGCTATGGTGGAGTGTTTTTGGCTTTCGGTCACTTAGCTCTTGTTTGGCACCATCTAAATACCAAGTCATCTACAATCTAGATACAACGTCATTTTATTATGCTAGTTTTTACGTTTGATATAGGTATGTTAATGGTGTACAATGAGTTGTGAGCTGTACTCACATCATGCATGCACTTTGATTTCATACGTAAATAGCTTATACCCTTGACTTCATTTACTTAATCGATCATCAATTTCATTTACGTTTGAGTTACTTATAAGTTTTTTTACCGAGTTTTGAAACAACTGCAATTGATTTGCCATATTAACCGTAGGTCAATAAAATAACTCGATCGTGTATTCGTGTAGAACTTTTCTTATTATAGAGTCTTGCACATGACTTCCGTGCTTAAAATATTTTTTTTGAGCTTTCTCTTAATCTATTGAGCTTGAGAATCAAGGTATGCACACCACAAAGTAGCACATCGTTAACGAAAATTCATAGAAGTGCCCTCGAGTTTCACATCGGATGTGAGAATAAGAATATCTGTCATTGTGAAATACAAATGCGTGTATGTGGAAATATAGAGATAATTGAAGAACTCAAGTTGTGTAAATTACACATAATGTTGGTAATGAAGCAAATGAAATTGAGGGTAGTGGTGATTCTAATGGTTCTATTGAAGTTGTTGATGTTGAAGCCGGAACTAAAGAAAACGAAGACGAGCAAACTGAACAAGTGGTACAGGTGTGAAGTTTTTAAAGTTATCTCTCGGTTAGAAAGTGATGAAGAGCTCGCATCCAAAATCTAAACTACAACCCCTCCAATGGTAGATACCCTACATCAATTTTAAACGTGTAACTAGCATGGCTTTTGAATTAATGTTAGTACTAACATGACCCAATGTCTTTGAATTACATAATATTTTATTGATATTGTAACTTTTTGTTATTATTATTATCTTACTCAAAATTATTTTGGTTATTACAACATTTAAAAATACTTTTCATTTACTTTTCATTAAACAATAGTCTCATGAAAATAATTACAAACTTCTGTTACTTACAAAATAATACACCAAATGCCTACCTTTTACCTCCTTTTATCTTAATCCTCTAGATCTTTTGAAACTAGAGTTATCGAACAAGACTAAATCTTTGTCGTCTACAAAAGAGAGAGTAAAAGATAGATCTGAAGAGGAAAATGATTTAAAAGGAATAAGGCCATTCATGTGTATGTAAGTGGACTTGAAAAGGGCCAATGGGTCCAATGAAAAGGCCCATAAAATGTTACAACTGGGCTTAGCCAGTCTTAAGTTTGTCCATTTGGAAACGTTGATCACACCGGGCTTCCTCATCCCTCCCAATACAAACTCAATTGTAATATATAGTTTAATCATAAAAAAAAGGTTACAAATAATAACATTAAACATGTTTTTCCCTTAAAAGCATGTGTTCTTACGAAATACTGGGTCGCCTTCTTATTTTGTTGGTAGTAAAACAACAAAACAACTAATAATTCCAAAACCGTTGACATCATGGAGATTCGAGATTAGGTAGTTGCCCATGCCACCCTCCAGAAACGTTACACAATATTTGTCGATTCTTCAAATATTATAACCAGTGTCTATGCCGAGCGCTGATAACATGCATTCAGCTATGTCATGATCAATAACAATACTATATATAATACTATTGCTTGCATATAAAGTGACTAATTATCCCAACAATCACCTCGATCTTTTCATGTTCTTCCCTTTCAATTGTATAAGCATTGCACCAAGTCTTCTTTGGATTGGACTTAATTGGACCCTCGACCCAATATCAAATCCAATTAGGACGTATTGTATTTATCTGAAGAAAAAATAAGACTAATTGTATAATCCTCAAATCAGCTGCCACCACAATGTCAATCCAAAGCTTGTCATGGAGAGTCAATTCATCTGATCAATACATATACTCTCGAATCAAATCGCCCAACAATTTGAAAAAGAAACAAGTCGGTTAACTGTATTTTCAATATTCCTTGTAATTAATTTCTTGGCCCAAATGGGTGATCTAAATTAAGCCTTATGTTGAGTGGCGTTAAAAAATTCATGTTACTGCTTTGTTATCACTAACCATGCTATTTCGTCTCCAACACAAATTATGGCCCCAAACCCAAAAGCTATTTAATTTATAGCGACCCAAAAGATATTTGTTTTTGTTTTTTTTTAAATATCCTCCATATGATATTATGGTCCCAATATATATTCAAATTTGCATTGGAGGATAAGATGAATGAGAAGGTAGCAAGAAGTTGCAGAATTTATGAAAATGGTGAGTAGTGAAGCACTAGAGCTCACAATACCCAACTTGGGAAGCAAGTGAAGAGGGACAAGACAGCATTAGTGGATAAAGACTTGCCAAAAAAAGATATGAAAATTACAGGTCCATAGGGGTCACAACCCTCAGGGGTCTTATATAGCTACCTACACCGATATTCATATACATGATCTGTGATGAACTATTGCTAAAGGCCAAGCTTCCACTATTGGATCCAGCTATACATACAACAATCTCACAAACAAATATGTTTTATGTTTTCCATTTTTTCCTTGCTTTACATAATTTGTCAATATATTTGTCCACATCAAGTAGAAAAAAATGGCAATTTTTTTTTTTTCAAATTTGAATTCCACACGGCAAATCTTGCAAAACAACAAACCTATGATCAAGTTTGGTATTAATATTAGTCGCTAATATTTGACTCTCTACACTGTTCTATATATATGTACATCCCATGATCTTCATTTTTTGCTTACAATGCTTAATTCACTGGAAGTATGTAAAGAAGATCTCATGCATTAACTGTTTTGTTTTTGTCAATGATTTTGTAGGTATTGGTTTGGTGGTATCTTCATCTTGTCCTTTTCCTGTGTTGTGTACGTCCTTTAAGACTCCAAAAGGCCAAATAACCCTAACAAAATATATTTTGTTATCAGTGTTGCTTCACTCTCTTGGCGATCCATCTATGCCGCTACAATCTTCATTCTTCTCTCAACCGACTCAACAAAACAAGGCCGCCTTTTTTATACAGTCCCTCCGACGCTCAACTTAGATATCATGTCTCTCTATTTCCCGCTCCTTTCATACTAACTAGTGCTGGTGCGGGTGCTACCGTCCCTCATTGTCATTTTCTTACCTCACCGATTAGTTAAGTCCCAACAATAAAAAGCATACAAACCGTAACAAAATTTGAGGTTGTTACATGCAATTGCTAAAATGAACAAACCAAAACCAACATAGTAAAACATTCCTTCCATGCTGTAACACGTGCGCACCTACCATTTGTTTTTCAACGATCAAATAATTTGTTAACAATCACATAATTTTGTTCACATCAATTATCCAATGAAATAATTACAAAATTATATTCAGAAGACAGATACTCGTGCACGAATACAGTTAGTTACATCTCATTCTTATTAGAGAACACACAAACCAAACCAAACCAAACCAATTATGGTTGAAATATTGAAACACAAGAAAGAAAGAAAAATGAAATCAGTTGAGTTGAGGCGAGGCCGCCCACAGTACAGCTATTCTGAAATGCAATCGTGTTTTTCTGTTTTCACACCCACATTTTATTTATTTATTTATTTAATTTAATTTGTTTATTCCCAGCAACTGCAACTGCAAATGGATTCGAAACCCTTCGGTGCTGTCTGGTCCCACTCTGTTCCGTACCATGGCCCGGACATTAGGTGTACCTTTACACGTACTCACTTTTCTTTCTTTTTTCTATTATAAATTCACACTGCTCTCTCCTCCATTTCTGCAATTCCATTTTTCTCTCTTCCTCTGTTCTGCTTCTACACACATATGGTGTATAGATATATGAGAGAAGAAGAAGACACGACATTTCAGTTGTTATCGCAGGCATGGAGAGCCCGGATTTTTCGCCACCGCACGTGGACGCATCACGGCCGTCCCTGGGATTCCCTCTGGGAACAGCTCTCCTCTTGATCATCATCTTCAGCTTGAGCGGTATCTTCTCCTGCTGCTACCACTGGGACAAGCTCAGATCCCTCCGCCATTCCTACGAGCAAGACCAGGACTCCGATCCCGAGGCTGCTTCGCACACATCTCCCTCCAAATCTAAACCTTCTTGCTTGGTTAGTTTAATTTAATTTAATTTCTACGAATTCACTTTGTGATATTGTTAATACAGGAATTGAATCAATGTTCTGATGAGTTTGTGGTTGTGAATTGGTTCAGGATTTGAAGCAGAGTGAGAATCAGAGCGTGCCGGTGTTGATGCCCGGAGATCAGATCCCGAAGTTCATAGCACTGCCGTGTCCATGTGAGCCGCCGCGGCCGGACAAGGTTGTGATCAGAGTGGAGAAGCCGCAGAAACCGCCGCGCCTGCCGGTGCCTTTATATTAGCTCTTTTAACATTTGTTGTAGTGTACTGTATATAAATCCCCAATTCAATTCTATTATATAAAAAACTTTTGTTTATTTTACTTCTAGTATTTTACTACTTATGAACAGCAGGGATCAATTTAATTTTGTAAATTTGGTAATTGGCATTTTGGTAAAGTGAGCAATCATTTGATAAGAATTGAGGAATGTTTTTATCTTACTTTTGCTTTTATTTCAAAATTGTAACAAGTGAATTACAGTATAAAATTAAATATGAAAAGGGTGTAGGATAATATGCTACATAATATTCCTTTTTTTCTGAGAAGAAAGCAGAGGAATACAGAGAAGGTAAGGTGTATATGAAGAAAAGCATAGGAAACAGAGGAGGTAAGGTCTACATTTCATTTTCTTCCATAACTAAACACTTCCAACTACTTTTCAAAATAAAGAATACCACTAATTTACAATTACTAGAAAGGTCTACACAGTGTTTTTCCTTTCTTTTCAAAACTACGCCTTTCATATAGAGTTGACGATTTAGATCTAATACAGACTCGACTTTATCCTATTCGAACCCAACTCACCAACTTTTTGATTGGATCAAATTTATTTTGTAAATTAGAGTTCGGACATATCAAAATGAGGAAACTTTCGATACATTTTGTACTAATAACTAAAGTTCGACTGAAATCCGACCGATAAGTCATATCTTAAAAATGTTAATGATGTCACATATGTGATAAATAAAAAAATCATACATTCCAACCCTTGACTAGGGAAAGAAAAATGGAAAGTGGGTGAATGGTATAAATTAGGCAATGTCATTAGATTTTACTTACTTGTATGTTGTTACTATACCATACCAAATACAGAACAATTAGTGAAGTAGCTTAGCTAAGTTAGTGATGGCTGATGGGTACATCAAATCTGTCTAGTGAGTTGGTAATGGTGGACATATATTTCTCCTTTATGACCTGAAACCCACATAATTGTTCAGCTTTTTTAAATGTTAAAATAGGAACAATTTTTACTCAAATACACTTAATTATGTGGTCTGCCATGTCCTAAGAATCGTAATCCAAAAAGTGTACACATTACATCATGTGTTCAAAACAGATAAAAACAGGGAAACAACCACCATAATAGGATGCCATTTGTTTCAACATGTCCGGATAATTATTATATTAGTATAATACCTAGATATTTATCATTAATAAGTGGTGTGAAATGTTTCAAAAACTGTTTAGATTTAGGATTAAGAGTTATATCTCTGATTAAGAACACGAGTGACTTTACATGGACTAGTATGTGCGTGTTAATAAGTCGCTTTGTGAGACAAATCCTATCTCCTCAAACGGTAACAACTTTTGTGACAAGTGTATCACACTTATTCATCAAAATTATAGATGGTTATACCAAGTCTATGTTATACAAAAAAAAAATAAGAAATACATGTGTTTAAAAAACACATGAAATGCATGTACCCTTCAAAAAAAATTAAGATTGACCCATGTTTGCAATAGGACTGATGAGTATCCATGACCCACTATATTTTACTTTTTAATAAAAAATTACTATCGTGTCATTTTTAACTCACCTACAGATGTCTGCAATTATCTTACAATTTTGTTGTTAACTACAAACATAAGTCTGCAAGTGTCTTAAACATACGTAACACATGTGTTTGGAACACATGTGCTAATAATTTCTCTGTTATATAAAACCAAAAATTGTAGGTGTGAGGTATGTGAGATGGGCCAATAATAAGAAGGCAAGAAATTTAGAAATATAGAATCATAAGTTTGAAGAAAATGTGGGGTTGAAGTAGTTGGGTTGTTTTCATGACCTAATTTTCAACAGTTAGGGTGATATGAGTTGGCACATGGCACAGCAGAGACCACAAACACAATCCCAGAACTGGTAGTACTATTAATAAAACCTGTACTGCTTCCGTTAATGATGCTATATGTCTTTTAGGATACATATATTTTACTCTCTTTCAATCCAATCTCGCTTTCTTTTCATCACTAAAGACAATAGGTATTCACCAAATTTCTCATTATCTGCCCACAAAATCACATTCCATTTATGACTACATACTTAACCACCGTCCATAATGGAATATCTATATTTTCTAAATAATGCACATACTATGTCAATATTACATGAATCCATCAACACTATTCGAAGTACCGTCCATTTAGACAAGTCTGACAATGATATCGAAGACCTAACCAATTTGTGGGCCACTCGATTTGCTGATCAACCCCTAAATAAAAACTAATACTACCTGATTGAACCACAATGACTAAAACGTTACGCATAATCAAAGCATATGCACTGAAATCTTTCTTATCAGCAATAATATACATAATGATATATATCCTACTCTACATACTAATGTTCTCATAAAACACTAGACTATTTTGAAACCAAACTCTACCTTTGAAACACTATAAGGATGTTCATAGGTTGGTGACCCTAACCCATGTGGGCAGCCCCAAACTTTGACGCTTCACTTGTCTTCTTCACTCTTCGTTTAATTCCATACTTTGTCCCGACCACATTTTGGCTGCCATTAAAACCATCATCACCCATGTTGTTGTTTCCTTTATATTTCATACGTAAGATTCAATTATAAGTATTTATTTATGGAGATTTTATAAACGTACGGATGATAAGCAGGCTCCATTCTATAATGGGACCCTTTTACCACCAAAACATTCACATGGAGACCATAGACAAACCCTAGTGGCTTCCTAGTTGGTCTTATCCTCACTGTGGAGTGTGGAACCATTTCTCTTTCTTTCTAATTAACCCCAACAATTTGATATTTAATTATTTCTTTTCTCTTTTTTCAATCCCATTATTAATTAATTACTTAATCCCTCTAGTGGAAATTTACTAATCAAAAGTAAAGAGTGGTTCATGTCTCTTTTAATCCATTCTAGAACATTGGTTATAAAGACACAATATAAAATACCATTGAATCCGATTCTAATAATATAACCCTGAATTATATTTTGATTTTTCCACATATTTAAAGATTAGTTCCTTTCTAATTTTATGTTATATTTAACTAAGAGATAACATATAATTATCTTATTCATGTTGGCAATAAAAATTACATTGTGTTTGTTTATTTTAGCTTAGTTGACATTCCGTACCATTGAAAGTCTTGAAGAATGGTACATGAGAGTACAACTATACGGAACCTATCTTAAAATATTAAGCACACAATGTGATTGTCTCTATGTCTTGTGTGTGCCAAAATAAGTTAGACTAGTTAGGAATTAGATTGTATGATTGGGCAAGTACAAAGGTATATTGCTAGTTTGGCAACAAAAGCTACCGCACAAATTAATAAATATATAATATTACAACTAATTAACCACATATGCATGTGAGAAGAATTCCATCCCAATCAATATAAATTTTATTGTCATCTAGGTTTTATTTTCTTAAACATTGGATTTTCCATATTATCAATTCAGAACACTACAAGAAAACTCACTGACGGCCAAATCTCGTCACCAAAAGTTTTCCCGTCACTAAATATATGTGCGGAGCCGCCGCCAAATTAAAGATCTTGTCACCGTTGCTCAAAATTCGCGACGAACATGAAAACGTCACCGAAAATCATTTTCGGTGACAACATTGATTTCCATCATTGTTCACATACCAATCGTGACGGCCTATCTATTTATCACCATTGCTCATTAATTAGAGACAACTCAAATTTCTGTCACCATTGACTAGATAACCATTCGTAACTGGAATATTGTAGGCGTCACTAAAAATGAGTTTTTTTTTTTTGATGTAATGTTTGATTTTGTAGATTAATCTAATATAAAGTTGTCATGTACAATTAATAAATATGTTGAATAAGTTATTACTTTTGTAAATCTAATCCACTTTTTTATGTATGGAGTAAAAATTAGAAGAAGAAAAAATGTTAGGTAAAACTAAATCTTCAAGAGGATATAAAGAAGAAAAGGGGCGGGGATGCTTAATTATAATCTTTATTATCTAGGGTTAAGGAGATAAGAACAAAAGTCGAAGAAGATTAGTTAGAAGAAATAATATAGGTTTTGGTTATTAATCAAGATTATGGTGATTTGATTTGATGGAGTGGGGTTGTAGCTAGTATCTAGTAGCCAGTAGCTAGGAGGAATCAATTACTTTATCTTGTGATATGATGAGTGGTTATAGTGGAAATCCAAGCAAGAAGTTAGGTACATAAAATATCAACAAAAAGAAATAAAAAGTACGAAGTACATATTATTCATGAATGTATACATGAAAGTATAACGATGGGCTCATGAAGTGTTGGGGTCCCGTTAGTTGGCTTGTGAAGCATGAACGTCTCTCGTGTCGGTGCATGAAGTGTTAGAGATATCTGTTGGCGCGTGAAGAGTTGGAGGTCTTACACGTAGGTGCATGAAGGCTCTTTGTTTTTCCAGCAAGCATACAAACACCGACGTATAAAACTAATACTTCGAGGAATCAAGTGAAATCAACTCCTTCTCCTACTCAGTGTTTGTTTAGAGGGCTCATGTTGATAAATTGTATTCATATGGAGCTATACAAAGTCTTTTTTTGGTATATTGTGTATGATTTATGCATATTGTGAAGCAATCCACATAATTCACTCATTGTCAAACCATCAATTTGATTTTCTTGTGATTGTATATACCTTGATTTACTTTCCATTAGTGTTAGGCAAACCAATTCAAAGATCTTGATTTCTGTTGTGAATTGAATAGCAAGAACACACAAGAGAAGAGAAAATATAGAGCAGAGAATATGAAATCTTATTAATTGTATATTGTGTACAACAATGAGCCCTTTATATAGGGGTAAATATCATAGTCCTATTACAATTAGG
>JAYMTF010001549.1:0-22675 GCA_036897485.1 Pelargonium nanum | reverse complement strand
GGGACGCTCCGCTCCCACCAATTCACTTGGGTGTATATGGATTAAATTTAATAATGTGTCATCCCTTCATTGGTTTGGCTTAAGAATAAGGAATCCAAACCAAAAAAATTTTGGTTTAGCCTAAGCCAAACTAATGAAAGCTTGCCACCACATTAAAATATTCATTTACCCACCCAAGTGAATTTGTGTGAGCGGAGCGACCCGCTAAATCCAAGCAATTTAAATGATGTGTCATAATCTCATTGGTGGCTTAGTCTACGCCAAATAATTTTTGGCTTAGGATCCTTAACCTCATGTAAATAATTTTGACTTGTTCACAGATATAATTTGAAACTACTGTATACGATCATAGACACCGTTTAATAACAAATTAATTAGATGCACATGAAAGTCGAGCAATTAAGTGATTTAGGGTTTTGCTAGAAGAACCGCCATCTTGGACCGCGCGCGCAGCCTCCCGCCCCAACGCTCGTGCTCTCTCCCGTGCACTCCTCCCCTTCTCTCCTCCCATCAACTCCTTCACACTCTCGCAAATCGCACACCTCGAAACGATTCCAACTCCCCTCCTCGAATAATCCTCTCGGATCCCCAAGCCAGCTCCGAGTCCCTCCACCACAAACTTAGCATTCAGCGACTGCTCCGCCATCATAGGCCAGGCCAGAATCGGCACGCCCGTGCACAAACTCTCCAACACCGAGTTCCACCCACAGTGACTCATAAACCCCCCAACCGCGCCGTGCGCCAAAACTCGCCGCTGATCAACCCATCCCCTCACGAACACACCTCTACCTTTAATCCTCTCCTCCATCCCATCCGGCGGCGACCACGCTCGTGCTCTCACCACGAACACGAAACCAAACCCTGAATCATCCAAGCCGTGCGCCACCTCGTCCAGCTGCGAAAACGACATTTCCGTCTGTGTACCAAACGACACGTAAATCACACTCCCCGTCGCGTCGACGCGCTCGTCTAGCCACTCCTTTACTAAAATGTCTTCTTTGGCCCTAGCTTTTTCCAAAAAAAATTTATCATCATCATAAAGTGAGAGAGGACCTATACACCAAGCTTTAGCTCCGTTCTTGTAGAAAGACTCGAAACACGGGACGTGCGTTTTTTCAAGATCCAAGAAGCTGTTCACGACCACCCCCCAGCTCTCCGCCTCCGCCTCGCCCACCTCCGACATGAACCGGCAAAACGGGTCCTCCTCATCCCCACGTGCCGCCGCAACCACCATCTCCGGCAGCTCCGCCGCCGTCAAAACGAACGGGATCTCCAGCCCCGGGAGGTCAAGATTGCCGCGACACGACCGCGTCTTCTTGTGCGGCGCGTGCACCAAAACGGTCTTGGCAATGGCCATGGACAGGACTCCCATCCCGTGGAAGACGAGCCGCGGGACGCCGAAGGCCCGGCACGAGGCCAGCGTCCAGCCGAGGAAGAAGTCCGAAACGACGCATATTGGGAGCGTTTTGGTGTCCGACACGCGAGCGAGAAGGTCCTCGAATGGTCGCCGGAGGTGTTTGGTGGCGAGGAGGAAGGGGAGGTAGGAGTCCATGGAGGGGAGGTGGGAGGAGTTTTCGCAGCCGGCGGGTAGGCCGGCGGCGGCGGGGAAGGAGATGACGGCGACGGAGATGTTGGGGTGGTTTGAGGGGTGGGCGGTGATGAAGGCGGCGTTGGCTGGGGTGGTGACGACGGTGACTTTGATGCGGCGGTGGGAGAGAGCTTTGGCTAGGTCTAGTAATGGGAGGGTGTGGCCTTGTGCCATGAATGGGAAGAGAACAACATGTGGTAATGCCATGGAGACTGAAAATATTAATGTGTGGTTTTGGAGAAGAAGACAGTGTTTATGGGGTCATTTATATGCTGTTTACTATACATACATGCATGGAGATGTGAGAGGAGAGACAGTTAATATTGCATTGAATACATATGGATTATTTTCCTATGGGGTCACATACATTTAAGATATATTCATGGTAAGAATCTTAACTTTAATTTGAGAATTATTTAGGTAGCTAATTCAGATTACAGAAAATGAAGTTTAATGAATGTATATGATACCAATGTTCTATGTATGTGTTGATGCATGAATCTTTGTTCCTTGTTTATATATATATGCACAACAACTTGAGTGCAATCACGAGGACTCGGGTTTAAAATCTTTTTGGGCATGATGTGAGGTTATAGTATATACGCGTGAGTGTGTATTTTCGTCATTAAAATATTTATTAAATTTTCCTATATTTCTTAAGTAACTCATTGATTCAACTATTTTTTCTAAGTCCAACTCAAGTTCTTAATACACTGTCGTCTTGTCTTCTTTTTCAATAGTTAGGGTCAAGTCTTCTTCTCCACTTAGTCAATGTCCAGTCAAGGTTCTACACTTAATCAAAATTGGTCCAAATCTAGTTCCAAGTCCAGCTAGGGTCACTATGCTCCAAGTCCTGTTGATGGCCTGCGTAGGTAGCACCCCGTTAAGCAGAACCCCGGATGTGTGTCCGGGGAACCGTCTCCGACGGAATAGTAAGATCTCTACACAAACAAAATAATATGATGAAAATGAGAATCGAATCTCCATAGTCCGTTCAAATGATGAAAAACGTACGAAGATTGCGATGAACACGCGAAGAACACGAAGAACAGTCGAGAGAGTTTTTGGGTTCTCACGCGTGTGTAGTGAATAGTGAATTGACCGAATTCTTTACAGTTGATTTGGGGTTTACCTGACACATGCATGGCGTCTCCTGGTTGGTTGTTGTCGAGGTGGGGCCCGCAGGCACTCATGTCTCTTCTCTTTCCATCAACCTGCTAGACTTGTTCACTAGCAGGGTTAGGGTGGGTCTCCATTGGATGATGCTTTCATCCGTGGAGGGAGCGTCCGTCCGTCCGTGGAGGGAGCGTCCATCCGTCCAAAGGTTCTTAGTGGTTTTCTGGTATGGGTCTCTATTCGGGTTAGTTTTGACCCGAACAACTCTTTGCGAATCTTGCTCTCGCACTCGGTCTCTCTTTCATCATTGTCCGTTGACTTTTCTTGACCATCCGAGCGAACCACGTGTCACCTGGTTATTGGCCGATTTATTTCCGATATTTTATGGCGAATCACCCATATTTTGAAGGAGTAGCATTCACACATGTATTTGGTATAAGAGCGAAAGCGAGGATGCTAAGCCATGAGTTACTTGGCTAAGGCTAAGCATCCAAAAAGGGTGTGACACCTCATTAGAAAAATTAAAACTAACGGATCACTCCGCTAACAAAAATTCACTTGGATGAGTATATATATATATATACGATTATTAATATACAAACGCTATAAAATATTTACATCTGTAATAAATTCATTACAGTTGCAATCCATTGTCAAATTATTGAAGGGTTATAAGTAGTAGAGTTTCAAAGGCAAATTAGCAATTTGATGAAATTTAGTTATATACTGCTAATTTTGGGCCATATATGTATGGTAATATTATAGGGAAGTTGGGGTCATTTTCATACAATGTACTGTAGTATTCATAATGAATGCTTATTTGTATTTTATTGAGTTTTGTCAGTAAAACTAAAATATCTATATTGATTGTATGGTTGATAAAACAGGTAGAGTTGTCTCATGTATTTCCTTTCACGTAGCTATTGATTACAACACTACTTAACTTCAATCCAAGTGTTGAGAGTTCAATATTCATATATGTTCCAAACGCATAAATAAATGAGATATTTTACGACGAAATTCATAAAATATCAAATGATTTTAAGAATAAGTTTGGTTTATGAATTCAATTTTTGAATCGTACGGTGTTGATGATTTAAGTAAGAAAAGTTAGAGTTATGTTTATATATATATAAAATGTTGGCAAGTAAACGCACTATAATTTGAACAAAAAATGTTAGATATATAGTATCGTACTAATGTGACGATTTATTACAAACTACAAGATGAGAAAATATAAAAATAGGAGCCCAAGTGTCATGACAAACAAAATTTGAGGTTTGTGGCTAAAGTCAAAATTTCGTCGAGTTCATGAAAGAAAAACTATTGAACTCATAAATGATGATGTGACAATTGCTTATTTTTTATAGCAGATTACATGAGTGGAAAAACAAAATTGGTAGTCCATGAAAAAGAACAAGCAAGATTTAAGAACATGAGATAAAGTTAAAATTCTGTCAAGTCTATGGAAGACAAAATTATTTATCCCTACAAAATATAACACTTTCCATTGATATACTCAATTACGTTAGAAATATTAATTATTTTCCAAATACATACGTTGTTTTTTTAATCAGTTGAGTTACACAACATGGGATAGCTCTCATCTTTTAACCAAAATTAACTCACCTATACAGTCAGTAGGGAGACTCGAACCCGAGATCTCAAAGGAAATCCATAACGCTTAAACCGTTTATAAAATAATGTTAACATAACTATTGCATCAACATAAAGAATTTTTCAAAACTGAGATTAATACAAAGTTCTTTAGGACCTATAATGTCACAAGAAATTAATACAAAGTTAAATGGATTGACTATTTTATCAAAAATACTTATTACAAGAAATTGATCATGAAAATTTGATAAAAGATTTTGCAGGTGAGGAAACTAAAAATGTAAATTTTAAATGAAGGACCTCATATTAATGTTTTGATTTATGCCACTTGAGATGTTGTGCCGCCCCTGTCGTGATTTAAAGGTTCAACACGAGCACGACACGATTACAAAATGTGTGAGCTCAAACACAGTAATTCTGTATCGTGTTTATGTCGTGTATCAACTTGCGACAAAAATTGTTACCTCTATTTAAGACCTCCAATTGGTTCCTAATTGGATGGGCTGTACTTATTTAAGTTATTAGGAATGGATGGAAGGTTGGATCAGTGTCAACTCTATGGCCAGGTAATTAATTATTCGATTGTTTTTGCTGTGCGTAGTTTTGACAGAAACTGCAATAACCATACGAGATTGTTTTATACTATACATTAGTTTTGATTTATTTTTTAAATTATAGTTTGGATTTAAAGTTCCAGGCACCAATCAAACATATCCAATGACTGTGTTGATTTACATTTTGAATTTTGTTCAACAAAAAATTAGTTATTGATGTTGTAATTTTCTTCTTCTTTATCTAATGTTCATGTGTTGTAGCAAAATGAACCTTTGCAATTTGACTTGCTATAAAGATTGATAATTATTATATTTTGATGATACCTAAAAAGTTTAGAAGTTAACGATGAATATCAACATAACATGTGGTGTTCAAGTGCCACATTAATCTCTTTATTCAAAAACTGAAACGTTAACTACATCAAGTCGGCTGGAAGTTCCAAGGGATACAAAGCTCGTGATTTCCTTGCTTGGGCCATGTTTACCCACCCCCGTGAAAACATTTGAGGGTACTTCGGGGCTCCTCGCTTCAGTCACAGACAAAAAAGAAATATTTGCGAGCCGTCTGGGTTGGATCCAAAAACGAGTACAATATATGCACATGGTAGGCCTTTTAATGACCATAGATGTTGCATTTCGAAGATTTCGTTTTTGACTCGGTGAATCGTAAACCTAATATGCTGGCGGATTTTTTAGCTCGATCGTGTTTTAACTGGCCTTTTATTTCCAGTCCTTTGTTGTTTCACCCTCCTATGGGTGCTGTTGCTATTTCAATTTCGGATTGTATGAACCTCTTGGCTAGGGAGGACATTTTGTTGTCTCTTCCTCCTTAGTGCTTCATATATGGTTTCGGTTTATCAAAAAAGGAAAGAAGAAAAACGCAGCAAGAAGCCAAGAACATAAATATCATAGGTATAAAATTTAAAATTAATTCCATTTGTTAATCAATTGAGTAGTATATATATAATTTCTACCTGTTAAAAACCATTAAAATACACTTTCTTTCTAATTCAATAAATAATCATAGGAATAAAATTTTAAATATTATACTTTTGTACCAAACACATGGTATATTTTATAACATGATCCTTGTGATAATAAAAAGTATTATTTGTCTTGAGTTTTCTAAGCGAGTCTGCAAACTTGCGGTATACAGTTTTAAGCCGTTTTATGAAACCCATACCAATTCTTATTCGAGAGTAAGTCACAGTTAAAGTTAATACATCTCTCCAAAGTTGTGTTGAGCAGAGATTAATGCAAGCGCTCTTTTCACTCACGTATCATGTGTAGTTAATTGTGTCACACTGCCTTAAGGCGTAATAGAAATAATATTAGATTTGACATATATGGCTACGAGCTCTTTTCATTGGTGATTGGTGAATACCAAACAGTAGTGCACATCACTATATTTTATTTTGTTCATAACAATCGTATCAAACTTCCCTTCCTCTTCCATGCTCAATATTCAAATTTCTTGATTTAAATATTATTTTGATTTAAGATCAAGTATTTTAACTGTTGATGCAGTACTATCCTCCCATGAATTAGAAATAGATTATGTTTAATTGTATTTTAAGGACAATAATGTTGAATTGTCACCAGCATTTTCTCGGTAATTTCTCATTTCTTACCGCAACTATAAATACCAGCCACGTCGTGCCCTCTCATCAGAACCAAACCAAGAACAACCCCGATGGAACATTCCGGCGCCGGCAACGAATTCGACGTGATCGTGGTCGGAGCCGGAGTCATGGGCAGCTCCACCGCCTACAACGTAGCCAAACGAGGCCACAAAACGCTCCTTCTCGAGCAATTCGATTTCCTCCACCACCGCGGCTGGTCCCACGGCGAGTCACGCACCATTCGCGCCACCTACTCCGAGCCCTACTACCACCCCATGGTTCTCGAATCCTACGACCTCTGGGAACAAGCCCAGTCCGAAATCGGCTACAAAGTCTACTTCAAGGCCCACCAGCTCAACATAGGGCCCACCAACCACACCACCCTACGCGCCCTCGTCGACAACTGCCGGCGATGGAGTTCCCGGGTTTTGCGACCCGGACAAGAGGCCTTGGGGTCCAGCGGTTTCCTTGGATTCGATCAAGGAATGGATTCGGGACACTTTCTCTGGGATGGTTGATGCCGGAGGGCCGGTCATCACCCAGCAGTGCATGTATACTGTCACACCGGATGAGGACTATGTGATTGATTTTCCGGGCGGGGAGTTTGATAAGGATGTGGTGATCGCCGGAGGGTTTTCGGGTCACGGGTTCAAGATGGCTCCGGTGGTGGGTCGGATACTGGGAGACCTCGCGCTCACGGGGGAAGCGAAAGGCGTGGACCTCAAGTACTTCAGGATGAGTAGGTTTCAGGAGAATCTTAAAGGTAATATCAAGGAAACTGCAGGGCATGATGTCAACAAATCTCAGTAATTGAGACCATCACAAGTTACACACAAGGATCAAAGAGATATACAAACAAAAGTTACTAAACTGAATAATTGTTTATGTATACACGTAAGAGATCTGATAATTCCTGTAATAAACCTTTGATATGGTTCTAAGTAAAACAAATTCCCAATCCACATCTCTTATGGTAATTCTTATTTTGACATAACCTTGCATCTGAGACTTGTGAAAATAAAAATATCAAATCCCAGTTGCCTGGTTGAGCTTAAATGCTTTAATAATGAACCCATCTGACCACATCTAAAAGAAAAGGAGAAAAAAAAAAAGATTGATTATACATTTAAACAAAATGCCCTTGATGATTCAGGTAGAATCATGGTTGCCACTTCATGTCACCTTCTTGCCCTGAAATCAAATGCACCTGTAATTTAGCAAATGCTTGATAGATCAAATTACTACGATCCATCTAAATTTTCTGTTTAGTAGATTAAATTGGAAGGAGTTCTAAGAAAAGATGCAGCAGATTTACACAATTTATTCTTGTGTGATGAAATAAGAACTGATATAGTCATAAAAGGCAAGAAACTAACCGATCTGGCTTCTCAAACTACAAAAGTTGCGACAAGGGCGTGCATTACAAACCAATAGAGTATGATACCAAGCCGAAAAGTAGGCTGCCGCATGAGCGTGCGATCACAAGAAACCCTGACAGATGGCATAAACTAATGAATTCTAACCCAGTCATCATGTATAGATTTATATCCAAAAGGCAAGAGAGAAGGATATGGATGCCTACCATACGCCATCAATCAAGTCAGTTACAGGTCTTGTAAATCTTGGGATGATTCTTGATGTAGTAAGCGACTTGAAACCGTGAACTAAGGGGCAAGCAATAATAAAGAAAGAAATTAGCATTTGCTGAAATAGAAGTTAATTATTTCAGTGAAGAGAGAGTATTGGACTACCTTTATCATCATCTTCATCTTCTAATCTACTGCTACTACCAGGATCCATATCTATAGCAATAGCAACTTGATCATTATTGACTTTGCGGGAACCGCGCACTTGAGGTGCAATAAAGGCCCCGGTTACAGCCCGTTTGTTCATCTGCACCAAAGTTACCAAGACCAAGCCCATAATATATTTAGAATAACTGATCCAACAAGAGCATCAAAACAGGAACACACATTTTCTAGAAATGGAAAATCAAATAGTTCTTTAATAATGTCAGTTACCAAATCCCATTTCTAGAAATTCAAATAAAAATGTGCTACAAAGGATTTACTGAGACGCAAACATCCAACCCTAGTAACTAAAGAAATTGAACACCTATAACTTTAATTATCACCAGTCTAGAAGTTGGCAGTATAAATAGTGGTAATTAACAACTTAGTCAACTCTACAGTGACAAGTAATATCCATCTAGCACAATGACAGGTGTATTAGCATGAAAATACTACAAAATCCACACTGAAAAATATAAATTGAAGGGGAATATAAATTATATTAACAAAACACGTGCTAAATATGTTTCACTAATTACAATATAGCACAGATAAGTAATCCAAAATATGAAATGCTTGGTCAGACATGTCAATATGAGAGCGCTAGAATCAAATATGCCCAGCTCAAAATCATCTCAAATTCAAGATATTCAGCTAAAAACAAAATTGAATGAGTACAAATGGGAAAATGAACAGGGAGGAATATGGTGTATAGGAAAGTGCAAAATATAATGCATAGCAAGAACGAATTTCTGGAAGTTGTCGTACAAAGAAAATATGCACTGCGATATGAATTATTTATGTTTTATCAAGATAAGATTATGAATAAACTCACCAAAGGTTCAACTTCAGAAATTTCAGAGGTTCGTGTGCTTGCTTGCCCAGAATCTCCAGCACTTTCAAGCAAATTTAATTGGAATTCCTTCTCTTGTAAGGACTTCTCAAGAGCTTCCTGTTTGCGTGTTAACTCTTCTATTTGACTCCTTTCAACTCGCAACGATGTATCCCTGGTGTGAGATTCCACCCGCAGATCCTTCAACTCAGATATGACAGACAAAATCTTCTCCTGAAGTATTTCCTTATAATCATGATCACTGGTCTTCTTTTCATCAAGATCCACAACCCCAGAGATGACTGTGTCAAACCATGTCAATAACCCATGGATCTCATCTGAGTTCTTGTTGCTCATCTGTGTAGCAACAAGAACGTCATTGGTACATCTAGTGACCTCTTGTCTTAAGAAAGATATCTCTGCATCCCGTTCTTGTATTTGAGAATGAAGTTTTTCAACCTCAGCAATGAGATTTGCAGATAGATAATGAAGTTCATCAAACTTGCTCACGGTGATGGAATGCTTTTTCATAAGCTTCCCACGGGAAGCTTCAAGGTTCTCCAAATCTAGATTCTTTTGCTGCATAACTTTTTCCAGTTCCTCAATCTTTTTCCTCATATCCTCCATCTGCACCTCCTCCTCTTCAAGTGCTTGCATCAGGGCCTCAATTTCTGGGATCAACAGGTAGGTTGTTAGCCAACAATTAGTTAAATTATAATAAATATCAAAAGTATATTTAAAATCTAGGGAACAGACCTTGGTCCTTTGCAGCAAGCACATCAGTCAATGATGTGAGCTTCTCCTGTAACTCGACCGAGCTGGCTTGCCCATCCTGCAGCTCCATCATTCTCTGGTGCAGTAAGTTTCTTTCCTCCTCCATCTCCTTCAATTGCTTCTCCATATTATTTACCTGAGTTTTTGAGGACTGGAGTTCCAGCGAATAACTCGCTGCAGAAGCTTCAGCTACCTTAATTTGACCTACAAGTTCCATGGAAATCCGGTCTTTTTGCATGTCTTTCTCCTGGATTTCTTTTTGCAGTTTAGCTACAGTTGTCTTCATTTCCTTTAAGCTGCTATCTACAATATCACCTTTCATACTAGCAAAATCCTTCACAGCTGACAATAGTCTGTCTGCCAATGTCTTGATGCAATCCTCAGAAAAAAGGGACTTTCCACCATAAGAAGGTCCATCAGAAATGCTGACAGATTCAATGCCAATCCCAATATCACCAACAGTACTTCCGACCAGCTCAGCTTTTCTGTTTTCAACTTCAATAATTGAGCCAGTGCATACTTCAAAAAGTGTTGCAATGTTTTTACGTAACACTATATTTTCCTTTTCCTTTTCTTTTACAATCGACTCCATGTCAATAATATCTTTCTTCATGGAATCTAAGGAATTCCTACGAGTAATCATTTCTCTATGAACATTGCCCAATTTGTTTGATAGTTGGCTATTTTGATCATGTAAAGAGATTGAGTGTTTCTGTATAGTTTCTTTAAGGCTGCCTATGTCTGTTACAAACCCTTGCAAGTGGTGCTGAATGAAACTACAAACTTCAGTGACTGCATTGTGTTCGAAATAGTCTTGCATACTGATATCAGACATGAAGTCCTGCAAAGGAAAATTCAGATTATAAAATAAATTATACTGAGCAAGCAAAATTGCTCTCAAATAAAAGGTAAATATTCCACACAAAAATGAACTACTGACACTCCAAAGACACTCGAGGAAAAAGTAAAAAAAAAAGTAGCAAGATGAATCAGGTGCATACTTTATTTTATTTAATCAACCAGATGCTCTAATTAAATGCAACAGTAATAGTACTGGTAACAACAACAATACCTTGGCATTCAGATTGCTAGAAATAAATCCCCCCACACTGAGAACAGGTAAGCTAGTCATTTCAGAGGCATCACTCAAGTTCAAGCATGACTCAAGACCAGCCTCCAGATTGCGCAACAATTCCAAGTCCTTGGAGAAAATATCGGCAAGAACAACATTAAGATCAAAGAAGCCCTTCCTGAGTTTCTCTACGCCAGACTTTAATCCCATGAGGTTTTGTCTCTCCTGAGAGTGTGTAGCAGATAGCTTTTCAATACGTAAAAGAGCTTCAGTCCTTGCAGACTCTGCCACATCCCTTTCTTTCAACAACTCTCCCAGTTCAATTGAAGCTTTTGCTAGATCCTCTTGGAGACCATCATTTCTCTCCTGAACTTCATTCAACTCGGCCAGGAGCAGCTCTGCTGCTCTTTTAGATTTCTGCGATTGTTGTTCCGAAGAAGCTACAGCTTCATGCAAATCACGGCAGACATTTATGATATGCTCCAACTTTTTTATTGGATCATTCATATTAACTTCACCACCAACGTCAACCTCACCTAAAGTATTCAAAATCATGCTCAAAGTGCCGCCTTTTTCCTGTAGATAATACTCAGTTTCTCTAAGACGGTTCTTCAGGAACAGGCTCTCTGATTCCAGAGCTTCTACCCTTTCTTGGTAAGTAGATAGATCCCTAATCTTCTGTTCATACTCCACAAGAACATTTCCGCGGTGGTTAATCTCAGATTTCAAGCTTTCAATCACAGAATTCAACTCTTCAATTGTTTGTTTCAGGCTATCCCGTTGTTGCACCAATGACTTCCCTTTTCTAACAGCAACATTTAACTTCTCTCTAACCGAAGCTGACTTCTGCTCCTCCTGACTAACTAGTTCTTGCAATTCCTTTGTTTTTCTATTAAGTGCTTCAACTTCATAACCTAAAGATTGTTGCTTCTCCAAATGTCTATCTCTCTCTTCCTTCACATGCATCAATTCAAGCAAAGCAGCCTCCAGTTCTTTCTTCAGATTTGTGGCCTCAGTTTCCTCGGTATCTAGAGTATCTCTAGCACTTACATCATACAGAGCTTCACCTTCTTTTCCAGAATAGTTCCCCACATTTTCAGGCACAGGTTTCACCTCGGAAAGGATTGAATAACTCTCTAAAAGTTTCCTCAGTAATGCTTCCAGACACTCAGTACCACTCCCACCAGAAGCCAAGTCTGCTGTGCCAGGATCCTTCAATGCATCACTAACTAGTTCCTGCATTCGTCTTATCTCATCTTCTATGTGTTTAGTAGCCTTCTCATTCTCAAGTTTCTCAGCCACATTCTCCTGCAAAACAGCTACCTCATTCTGCAGCTTTTCATTATCAAGCTCTAACTGGACAGCCTTTGCAGAAAGATTCTCATGACTATAATTAAGACTCTCCAATCTTTCAGAAAGATTATTCCTCTCAGTAACAACTGCTTGGAGGTCAGTAACAAGGTCAGTTATTTTACTTCTTGAATCCTCCAAATCAGCAGTCAATGATCCATAATAGCTTTCAAGTTCATCAATCTTCTGCTGGAGAGAACTTCCCTCGTGAAGAGCCTCTGAAAGAGCACTTCCTAGCCACTCAATCCTATCCTCTGGCTCTACAGATCTCAAGTGTGACGGCATATTAATCTTGTCTAATAGCTCTTCCCATCTCTGCACTAAGTAGTTCCTTTCCATCAACGATTGTTCCAGCATTTCATTCTGCTCAGCCAAACCAAAAAACTTACTTTGAAGCTCCTCATATTTTCTTTTCAAATCATCACCTGCATTTAAGTTTGGCTGTACATCTTCCTTCCAAGCATCCATAACAACAAAACCAGAATCCAAGTATGAACCCCCTCCACCGGAACTCTTTTGATCCCATTCGGACACAGGTGCAGAGTTGCCAGCAGCCGACCTGGCCAACCAATCAACCTTTTCAATTATATCTCTTGAATGAAAATGTTCAGGGAGATCTAGGTCTTCCAAAATCTCTTCTATTCTCTGGAGTATCGAATCTTTGTGTAGGAATGATTCTCTTAAGGCAGTGGCAGAGTTACGAATGTATGAAAGCTCAGATTCTAAAGCTTCCACACGTTCGCCTGCCTCAGCATAAGTCTTAAGCTTTGATTCTACCTCAAGAAGCCGTGTCTCTTTTAACTGCAACTCCTGTGAGCACCTCTCCAGTTCACTGGATTTTTCTGCAAGGGACTGCTTGAGACTGTCACGCTGCACAATCAAACCTTTCCCTTTAGCAACAGCTATGCTAAGCTTCTCTCTTATAGAAGATACTCTCTGTTCTGACTGTTCAAGTTCTGAAGCTTTGTCCTGTAACTGAGATTGTGTAGATAAAACAGCTTCCTCCGCTTGGCTTAAACTTTCCTTTAGAGTAAGAATCTCATTTACATGCTGAAGGTTAATGGTGTTTAACTGCTGTATCATTTCCTGTAACTCAGTTATTTCCATCATCCGTGATGCAAACTCTTCTCTAGACAAGCTCACTTGCTCATCAGTCTCATTGTACTTCTCAACAAGAAATGAGATGAGTGACTCCAAGCGTAGAATAGGTGGTTTATCTGAGTCAGCATGAGCATCTTTTAGTTTTACAACACCCTCAACATCTCCAACCAACTTATCAATGACATTTGAATCAAGACATCTTCTGTGAAGTTCCTCAATATCTTTTGTTCTACTCGTCAACTCAGCATTTAGTTTGTTGTTAACAGACTCAAGTTGTAGCTTCTCACCCAGAAACTTCCTCAGTTGTTGCATGAGGGTCTCATAATTGATAGGATCAAGAGGATCAAGCTGTTCCAAATTTTGCATGTTCATCTCACTTTCTTCGGCAGATCCACGCGAATCAATCACAAGTTTGCAGAGGTCACCATGAATCTTACGCAATACACCGACAGCCATTTCTTTCTCTCCACACAAACCATTAAGCTTCTCATTTACTTCTTTAAAAGAATTAGACATTGCTTCATAGTTGGTGTGAACTGCTTTGAGTTTCTCCCGCAGATCCTCAATAACTTCGATGGCCGCATCAACAGAAGCACTAACGAAGCTATTTATCTCCAGTTCATCCTCACTGCCAACTGAATAGTTTGAAAATGTTTCAACAGTTACACCAAGCTTCCCAATTTTTTCTACAATCAGTGAAACAATGTAACTCCACTTTTGCTCAAGTGTTGTTGCCCTCTCATTTGCTTCATTCTGCACTGATTCCAACTGGTTTTGTATTGTCGAAGCCACCTCATATGAACTTTTCTGTAAGTCATGGAACTGATTCTCCAGTCTGCTAAGTTTTGATTGATACTCGGCCAGCTTTTTGACCAATTCACTGTTTTCTGCTTTGAGACTGACGTCTTTTTGCTGTAAGGACTCGTACATCACCTCAAGCTCGCTATTCTTTCTTTGAACTTCGCAGACATGTTGTTTTGCTGCTTCGTATAGAACCCCAAGCTCAATATTGGTTGCTTCCATGTTGTCACAGTGTTCCTTCAAGGATTCATGCTGAACCTTGAGCTCCCTGAACATGATACTAGCGTCTTCTGTACCATCTCGCTCCCCCTTGAGTAGTATACTAGCGTTCTCAGCATCCAACTCCAGCTGCTTGAGCACTGCCCTCAAGTTTCCGGTTAGCTCCCTGGTTAACAAAAATTGATTTGCTGACGACTGATATGCGGTGACAGCCTTCTCAACCTCAATTTCTTCCTGATGCACCTTTGACTCAAAGGCTTGAATCAACTTAGAAACAACAGGTTTAGAAACCTTGCTGGCTGACTTACTTAAAGCTGACAAATGAGAATGAGTGCCCTCAATTTCCTTTTCAAGCTTCTCCAATGTCTCCTCTGCCTCTTTCAAGTGTCCTTTAAGTACAGAAAGACCATAAGAATCATCAAAGACTTCCAATAATGGAAGCTTAACTGGTGGCACTCCTACGGAGGCATCCATTATTAAAGTTTTCTCCAGCACCGGAGAAGGAACTTCACCATCTTGCCTCCCATAAATTTGTTGAGAATCTTCACCATGAATTGCAATTTCATGACCTCCACCTTGCTCTTTTGAAGGTTCAACTTGATTCCTTTCTTCCTCAGCTTGAATTGGTATTTGGATTTGCCTGTCAGCAAGTTCTATAATCTTAGCTTTATGCATGTCTAGACTGCTGCTAAGAGATAAGTTCTCCTCTATAAGTTCTTCATTGCGCATATTTGCTTGTTTTAGGTCATCCTCAACCTGCGCAGTATTCTTTTGTCCGGTAATCAACTGCTCCTGGATAACAAGTTTTTCAGATGAAAGTTTCTCATTTTCATGTACAAAAGACAGTTTGTCCTCTTCTAGCTTCTTTCTCTCCTCAGCTACCAGAGCAAGGCTTCCATCTATGCTCGCAACTTCCGCCTGGAGAGCTTCCAACAAAACCTTTAGATTAGCCAATTCCACTGATACTTTCTCCTTTTCCTGGACAATGCATTCCTTTGCCTCTTCAAGCTTATTTTTCTCATCTGTCACTGAAGCAAGACTGCCACTTAAGTTGGAATTTTCTGCCTGCACAGCTGCCACCAAATTCTTGTACTCAGCCAACTCTGTTAACAGTTTCTCAATTTCATTCAGATAATGCTCCTTTTGCTCCTCAAGTTTCCTTGTATCTTCCGTCACAGAAGCAAGAGTCTTGTTTATGCTATCATTTTCCACTTGTAGAGTGCTAACCAGTACTTCTTCAGATGAAAGTTTCTCATTTTCATGCATAATCGACAGGTTGTCCTCTTCAAGCTTCTTTCTCTCCTCAGTTGCCACAGCAAGGTTTCCATCTATGCTTGCAACTTCCACCTGGAGAGTTTCCAACGAAACCTTTAGATCAGCCAACTCCCCTGATACTTTCTCCTTTTCCTGGAAAATGCACTCCTTTTCCTCTTCAAGTTTATTTCTCTGATCTGTCACTGAAGAAAGACTGCCAATTAAGTTGAAATTTTCTGCCTGTACAGCTGTCACCAAATTCTTGCACTCAGCCAATTCTGTCAACAGTTTCTCATTTTCATGCAGATAATGCTCCTTTTGTTCCTCAAGTTTCCTTGCATCTTCTGTCACAGAAGCAAGAGTCTTGTTTATGTTATCATTTTCCGCCTGTAAAATGCCAACCAAGCCCTTGCAGTCAGCTAACTCCTTTGACAAGCTTGACAAATCCTCCAGTGACCTTTCCAGACTATTCTGCAACTCGCATGCTCTATCAGAAAACTCCTGAACCTTTGCCTCTGTTGTACAAAGCTGGTTTTGGAGTTCCTCCCTCCCACTGGCAACTACCTGGAGGTCAGACCTACATTGAGCAAGCTCTTCACTGAGGCTATAATTCCTTCCACGAACTTCATCGAGTGAAGCACGGAGGACAGATATTTCATCAACCAACTGATCACGCTTCTCATCAAACTCCATTTGTAGCTCGGACTGTTCGGTAAGTTGCAATTGAAAAATATCTTTCGAAATATTTGAGAGAAATAACTCTTGTTTGAATCTATCCGAGAAATCTTGAAGGCCATGCTCTGGTCTAGCCAAACTACCACTTCCAAACTCTGAATTAGCATCTGATTCTCGCAACTTGAGCAGAAGCCGAAACTCATTTTCACCAAGCCCCCTTATCATCTGTACAATCTGTGACATGCTGATTGAGCTGACATCTGTAACAGGAGAATCATCAAATCCCCCGGATGAAATTGTCGTTTTAGGTTCAAAAGGACCTTCGTGGTTTTTACCCTCATGTATGAAAGATCTCTCAGGTAAATATTGCTGATCATGCATGTCAGCAATTGGCCCATGCTCTGTATCAGCTTGAACATCATTTTTCTTTTCATTTTCATTATAGCTAGACATTGTTTGCACTTTCACTTTCTCTTCATTGGATAAACCAACCACGATATCTTCAGAATTCAAAACTTGAACTGCCTCAGGCACAGCCAAATCAGAAGCTGAAAAATCATCTGCAACATTGGTTGTACCGCCAGATGTCGATCCATCATCTACCTCTAAGGTCTGATTTCCTTCATGGGTTCCCTGCTCTGAATTAGTCCCCTCAAAAGCTGCCTCCATGACAGTCTCGTGATTGTAATTGAGTTCAGGCAATTGACATGTCCCATCTCTTTTAAGTCCTGTTTCTATGCTTCTAACAGGTTGCTCTAAACCCGAACTGTCAGCTTCCTGCATTGCCCCTACCCAGAGAAAAATGAGTATTTCATTATATCACATGTTTAATCGATACATCAGTATTCTGAGCAGTTACGTGACTTCCATAGTATTCAGGGAGTGTGTGTGTGTGTGTGTTTGTCTATATATACATAAAGAACATTAGCATCAAGAGAAGGAGAGCACAACCTACGTTTGTTACCTGATCCTCCCTTGCTTGAATCAGTGACACGTCAGGAATGTCTTCCTGTGATGGGATTGACTCTTCTTCTCCCTTATACACAGTGTTCGTATTAGTCATAGCTGACGCCCCTTCTGAATTCGGTTCCTCTGAAGTTTCAGTATGTGTGATCTCCCCTTCTGAATTTGGTATGGAAATATCGGTACTTGTGATCTCCCCTTCTGAATTTGGTTCTGAAGTTTCAAGAGATGTAACTCTCCCAACATCAACAGCCTGGCGACTCTCTGCATCATTTGAGGGAAAGAAATCAGCATTCTGTTCACCAAACCCCAACTCATTAGGCTCCGGCTCATTAGTGGCAACTGGGAGTTGATTCACAGTTGCAACATCAACCTCACGCGTCTCCGAATTCTTAATGGGATGTGACATTGATGAAGCAGAAATTCCAGGGTCAGAATCAGCCGAAGGTGCTAATTCCCCTTCAGGAACCGGCAATGATTTTGTTGTCTTATCAGCAGAGGATGCTGTGGCATCGTCACCTTCATGCTTCTCAGATTTACCAGATTTCTTTGAGGATTTCGCATGGCTGCTAGTGCCTTTATTATCTTTTTTCTGTCGATATTGTTGAAGCTGACAATATTCAAATTAAAAAGTTAATACTAAACTCCATATTAGCTCATTTAACATCATTTCAAACCATAAAAAAAATTAATAAATAAAAAAAAACAATTTATACAGAGTGCAGAATCAACCATAAATATATCTCCTCAACCATTGTAAGTACCTTTTTACGTCCAGCAGCGAGCAGATCGGTGCGGTTCTTGCTCTTGTCCATCCGATCCACTCCGTATGCGACTCAACCGAATCAGTACCACCTATCCACCATTAGATCCTCCGCCTTCACCACGGCCCCAAAAGTAAAACAAAAACTCGAAATTAATGAAATAAACAAAAATTATACGTATATCCTCACCGGAGAAATGACGGAATCATTCAGAAAAAATAGTAAACCTAGCCAAACAGCAAAAGCTGCATCAGGCTCAATAGGAATAAACAAATTCCTCTCATTTCCTATTTCTCTCATTTTCTCAGCAACCAACAAGGAACCGAATCACGATTCAAAACATTAAACAATACAATAAAGCACAATACCGTAGCTGAGGAGGCAGAAAAAGCGAAAAGTGAAAGAGCGTGAATCAGGAATCAACGAGAAACAGCAGTAATGTCGGTTTGAGGGAGAGAGAGGAGACCTTAATTTGCAGGTTGCGGATGAGATGTCGCCGTCGTTCTGGACCTTGTGGTTGCTGCGGTGGTTGCAGAGCGAGCCTATTTGATTTTGCAGCGTTTCTTAGATCTGACGCGAGCTGTTATGGCGAAATTGAGACGAAACGTCTGCGGATTGGCAAGGAAACTAAACGAGGAAACGCTAAGAATGTTTTGGCTGTTTGTAAAAAATGAAGATTGAAAGAGAGAGCCTAGCATCAGAAATTTGTGTATAATGGGCCTGGATTCGCTAATGGGGCTTAGTTTTGTATAATGGGCTCCATTAAAGTTTGGGCTTCCTGAAATTTGTGTAATTTAAAATGGCAGAGAAAAGCCCAACCAAGCCCATATTGTGAGGCCTAAATGAAGTCACGTGTAGAGTTGCTGAGGAAGTTTGCCTCATTTTTTTTTAGAGAATCTTAATGAAAGACTAACACTTAGATGTCGATCTACACACAAATATGATTGGGGAAATTATTTGATATACAAGCCCATGGATTTTCTTGATGTTTGTTGGTTGTTGCATTTGCAGAATATATGACTTCTACTTTTTATGTTTTGAATTTGACCAATGTGAAACATTTCGTATCTATGAGTACAATGAATTTGTTCGACTATGAGTTGGACTACCACGGGATTCTCGTGCGGAAGCGAATCCCTTCGTCATCATCCTTGTTGAAGACTACTACTGATTCAGGTCTCCTAAGTATATACTTGCTTCTAAAAAATTTGGGGTTTGCTCTTTCTCCCCATATAAGACTCGCCATGTGGGATCATCTTCGTTTCACGTCGTGTTTACCCAATAATGCTTTTAATATCTCCTTCCTCGACTTGAGACATTCATCTCAAGCTCTTCGATAGTTGATCATGATATCTAAATTAGATCCCGAAAACAAGTTAATACTCATCGAATGTTGTAATGTGAATATACATTCTAACATTTTACATCTCCCTAGATTCATAGTAAGAGGCTATGTTCAATTTTACAGTTGTCATTTCACTCTTAATGTCACGCGGCCTGCTTATGTGTTTTCATAATGGGTCCAAATTTGACCTCCTCTGGCGTTTGTCTGGTTGCCTCTTTCCGGGAAGCTAATTCTATTGGGAAGCGATGACATCCTCCCAACAAAAATCCTAATTAATAGCTCTTGAGTCGAGTCAATATAAAACCTCTCTAAATTTGAGAGGCCTTAAGTGCTTTTATTTTTTGCAACTAAACTTAACTAGATAGGAAATGACTCTCATCTTATATTTAATAAAAATAAAAATCATTCACCAATCAAAATCCAACTGAGAGATGAGGTTCACTTCTATGGAAGAGGACTTGAATGCGTTTTTGCACATATTTTAGCCTCCAACGTTTATCCACACACACACAAAACACTATTATGCACATTACCCAAACTCAAAGTCCGCCCTAAAATCATAGTTTTTTCTCCTAACTTGATTTCCTTCCTATGAAATATACCAAAGTTGTGGACCTACCTTACTTACTTTTAATGATTTTCTCTCATATGATGAAGTTACTACGTCGTACTTATTTTTCATTAAATAACAAACATGATAGAAGAAATTTACATAACACTCGAAAATAAATCTCATGTTTGTACTCAAACAAAAAACTAAAACATGGCACATATTTCGAAACTCAAAACCATCTACAACTCCAACCATCACAACTGTCAACTTGTGCGAGATTACGAGCTAGAATTTCTTTGAAACAAAGCAATATAGTTGAATTTTTGGAAAACATCATGAGTTTTGACTATAGTTTTATAGGCAAACAAAGTATGAAAATCAATTTCCTCAAAAAAAAAAAGTATGAGAATCAAATTCTCTAGAACTGTTGTTTGGTGGACCTGAGTTTAAAATTCTCATTGAGCTGTATTAATATTGTTTTTTTATATATAATATACATATATACACGAATGTCAAAACAAGACACCATTGATTTTTCTCCCCTTTTAATTTAATAATTAAGCGGTGCTTCTTCTTTTGGGTTTTAAATAATATGAACATATCTTTTTATTTAATTGCCACAATCTGTAACTGTGATCATTTGATAAGCTTTGAAGCTTCTGTGTCACCACCTTCTCGAAACTTTAGCTTTTAAATTTAAATAATATATGTTGAATTGTAACAATTAATGAGGAGTAGAAGATTTTTGTGATGAACACGCATGGAATTGAGATGTGTATGAATTAAATAAATTAGTGATTATGTGTTTCATTTTATAATCAAAAGGTGTCTTTGTTGATCTTACTTTTGTATCACCCGATTCTACTTCAGATTATAACAAATTTTAAACCAAAAGTAAATATATGTTTCCGATTTTTGTATTGTAGAACTTACTTAACTTCAATTAATTAAGTAGAGATAGTCTATTTGACAAAACTAACTAGAAAGTTCAGAATTAGATGCGCAAAAAATGCAGTAAAGTCTTGTTTGACTTGCCAACGTACTTTTTTCAATTTAATCACGCGTATGTGAAATGACTAATTGATTTTTAGTTAAAGGACATGCAACTTTATATTTTAAACGTGTTTGTTCACAGGAGCTTTCATATGAGCATTCTCCACGAGCACCGGAACTACTTAGGCTTTCGCATGAGTTTTGGTTGGTTGTGTAATGACTTCAATGCCCATGCGGTTCCACACTATAATTAACGACAAAACTAATATCAATTCAAATTTAATATGGATGACTCATCTTTGATATGGATTGACCTCACCTTTATATAATCGTTTACATACTCTAAAAAGTCGACCATCAAAATGATTACTAAGTCAATCAACTGTTGGGTGACCCAAATTTGAAATGAGTCGATCTGTATATAGAAAAAAAAAATGAGCTTTTCAATATTGTAATTTTTTCTATCTAATACACCTAAAACAATTTATTAAAATACTGATCCAAACAAGCTCTAGGAGCATCAACTATGACTCACCAGACAGGTTCACGGACCAACTCAGTTCTTGAGTTTGTCTTGAACCATAAGAATTAAAATTGTTATCTTTAATATAATTAAATCCATTGGGATACCATAATCAACACAATTAATACATTAGTTTTGAAAGATTTTATTTATTTATTTATTTTTACTTCACGGAGAGAATCAAATCTTCAATCAGATCACCATTCGAAGTCGTCTACTAGCACAAAAGTAAAATTAATTAATTAATTGTTTTAATATTTAGAAAAAGAAAAGTAAAGTCAATCTTTAAGGACACTAATCAAGTTGTTTAAACTATGGAAGTTAGGATGGTCCATTTCACTACCTTAACCTTTTTTTTGGAGGGTTATTTTTTTAAAAAAAATATAGTAGTAAAATATAATTTTGGGGTGGGATATATTAGTTATTTTGCATGTGTTTATACATTAGTACAATAAATTCAATTTCAACTTGGTAAACATTTTTTTTATTTAACTATAAAACATGTTCTAATTGAATCGTGTCACAACAACAATTTATGATAATAATATTAATTTAAATAGTCAAAACATTCTAAAAAAATAAACTTTAGATTTACACAATAACTTATTCTTTTCAAGTCTGCTTATTTATTTCAAACAAATTAACCAAACAAACATAGACACGAAATGGTGCAAATAAAAAGACTCTTAACTATCAAGCGAAACTCGAATCTTATTTATTAGATATGAACTATTTTATTTCTATTTCCTATAAATTAATTAATCTGATAAATTTTATAACAATTAAACTTCATTATCTTCACAATTTTGTTTATTTTTAATAGGAAAAACATAGTATAATAAGATTTTGCATTACAAGTATGTCATATTTTAATTGTATAGAGTATATAATACAGCTAGTTCCAGCTTTGATAGTATTATTAATAAAACATAAATATCATCATGGAGATATGAAGCCTTGGTCAACCCACGTTATGTTGACTATAATCTCTTGAATACTTCAATTACACTCATCTTCCCATATTACCCTCCGTATCTTCTTTTTTCATAAATAGAAGGGGTAATTACAGTTTTCACCCTTATGGTAAGGTCCCTTTTCACTTGGGGCCCTTAAGTTTCGTTTTCGTACTTTTGGCTACCCTTTGGTTTGCAAAGGTTGTTCTGTCACTA
>JAYMTF010001548.1:0-22676 GCA_036897485.1 Pelargonium nanum | reverse complement strand
CGACAAAATCTTCAAAATTCTTGAACAATAATAAATAAATAAATAATAGAAAAAAGTTGAGGGTGAAATAGTAATTTTACATTAAAAAATATTTTTTTATTGCAAAAATCTGCCACGTCAGCATAGTTAACGGAAAACGATAGTTGATTTAACAGTAGGGACCTTTGCGGAACAAAATGAAAGAAAATGTACCGCGACAGAACAGAACAAAGTTAAAGGATCGTGGCGAAATAAATTGGATAGTTCAGAAACCTCTGTAGAGTTTTTACCTACAATAAATAAGCCAACGAGACGTGGTCAAGCTCAGAAGACTTGTATAGAGAGAGAGAGATCGGCACCCAATTTCGGCCATGGACGAGCAATTGGATTTGGAGTCGTCAGACGAAGCGTCGTGGTCTAGTCCGTTCTTCGACAGAGATGGGCACATCGTGTTCGTTGAGATGATGTACCAATTGTTGCCGCCGGAGTCGCAGACGCAGGAGATCAACCGCCTCACTCTCGCCTACTTCGTAATCTCGTCCCTCCACCTCCTCCGCGCCACCGATCGTGTATGTTACATAAACACCTGTTTGGTTCCTCATAAATGCGAAGAAACAACTTAGAAATTGAAAAGTATGTTTAATTTTAGGTCTTTGTATCTATAGCCTCTGGATTTTGATTTGCTAGTCACTTGTGCTTCACAGTTTTTTACTGCGATTACGTGCTGGATCAGCCGAGTTTGGTTGATGATTTAGAAAATGAACAAATAAGTAAGAGCAGTGTAATTTGTGAACCATTTTTATGCTAAACTGGTTATGGGGATAACTGATAGCTGCATTGGTAGACCTCAAGTTGAAGATTTTGGTTTACTTGTTTCACTTTTTTTACTTTGGTAGTGGAATTTCCATCTGTTTGTTTGTTGATAAGGCATGGGCAGGAAAAGGTGAATTCTTTGATCTGAAGTGTGTTGAGTGTTCAGCTAGATGGTTTTGGAAGGGTCAGGGTAGTGGAAGTCTTGGACTTGTTCTTTCGGTCTTGTCTACTCAAGAGCTCACAGAATTTCATTCGTTGATAAAATGAAGAATTCTTTGGTTCAGCCCTGTACCCTGTGCTATAATGTGATTGGATTTTGAACCGTGGTTGACTAAATTATTTCATCAATATTTAGACCTCAGTAGCAGGATGTTAATGCAGAAAACAAAGGAAACGTTAAAATTCTAAAACTTTGTTTGTAAAAAAATTCACCCAATTGGAGTTCTGATTTCATGTTGCCTAGGAATCTTTCCTTATTTAATGAAAATAAGTATTTTGCTCTCCATTGGAAGTTTTGTTTTTCATGGGTGGTGGATGCTGTATATTTTGCAGGTCGACAAGGATGCAGTTGTCAAATGGGTTTTATCCTTCCAAGCCCACCCTAGAGAGAAGGCTGATCTGGAAAATGGTAAGGGTTTCATTCCTACTGATTTTATTGGGTTTGAGTGCCATGGTAGGAGTATGCCGAATCTTTTATGCAGTTTTGCTACATTTTGTTTTGTTTGACTACTCAATAATAATGTAAGGGCTCCTTTTTTAATACTTTTGCTCTTATTGAAAGTTTTTTTAGAAAAGGGGTGAGGAAAACGAGCTTTTTGTTTGCTGCAGGACAATTCTATGGATTCCATGGTTCCAGAACTTCACAGTTTCCTTCAAATGATGGGGTATGGGAGTCTTGTTATTTTTGGATGAACCATGATCCTATTCTCTCTTGTATACTCTGCAGTCAGCACATGATTGAGTGCTATGCCTTGCTGTTTCATGGACCCAGCCTTGTCTGTTTATTATGCATGTAGGTTTTGGTTCACAATGGCAGTCACTTAGCAAGCACATACTGTGCCCTGGCCATACTTAAGATGATTGGATATGATCTCTCAGATATTGATTCTGAATCGATAGTGACATCGATGAGAAACCTTCAACAGCCTGATGGGAGGTAGGCTTTTCAGTTCTGGTTAGGTTCTTCTGCAATCCTGAAAGGCAAACTACCACAAATTTGTAGTATTTACTATTTGGTTTTTTTCCTAAATAAAGATTTTCATGATATATACTGTATCTTTAATTAATAAGATATTGGCTTTGTCCCTTATATTTCTTTCTTCTTTGGCAGTTTTATGCCAACCCATATTGGGGCTGAAATGGACCTGCGATTTGTATACTGTGCAGGTAAGAGGGAAGAAAAGTTTGTAATGAACTGTTCTGTTTATATTAATATAATCTTTAACAAATCTGATATAGACAATTGTTGCATTAGCTGCCATCTGTTCTATGTTCGGAAACTGGAGTGGCATGGACAGGGAGAAATCAAAGGAGTACATTTTGAATTGCCAGGTATATATACCAAGTTCATTGTATATTGGGAAGTCATATATATCTTCTGTTGGTTCTATGTTTCTTGCCTATAATGGATATCTTTGCTTATGTGCTTACATAAGAGTTATCCTGTTCTTTCAGTCTTATGATGGTGGCTTTGGTTTGGTTCCTGGTTCAGAATCTCATGGTGAGTTCAAACGATCCCTTAAAGTTGTTAAAAATTATTCAGTCTGATTTAATATATGTCAAATTTTAACAATAAAATGACTTTGCTAGCCTTTACAATCATTCTTATCATTCCCCCTCGTTCTTCTCCATTATTCCCATTTTCGTGCTGATTGAGAGTGGATCTCTTTATATTTTGCTGTCTTTATATATATAAGTAACTAAGAATAGTTTGGTTGGAGTTGATTTACATATAGTGGTTCTTGATTAAAGCTTTATTTTCTCCAATGTTATTTACCAACAATATTCATCCTAGTGATGCAGGTGGTGGAACTTATTGTGCTGTTGCATCTCTCTACTTAATGGGATTGCTTGAAGATGATATTTTGTCTAGAACTGTCTCATCTTCCAAGATAAATGTGCCATTGCTGCTGGATTGGTGCCTGCAGGTTTAATTCCTTTGTAATCTTAATTTTTAATATGCCCGTGCCTTAAAAGCTCTGTTGTGCTTTTTGAAATTTATATTTGGACAAGTGCCATATTAGCTGTGTTTTTCATAATCTTATTGACCAAAGAAGAAAATTGATGGTAGTGTGACACATTGATACATTTCTTATTCATATAAACCCAAATGTGTTGAGTGGGAATTGGTTGGGGTGGAGTTATTAAAAGAATTCTTATTCAGTGTAGATTAAGCTGTGATTCTCACCAAGCATTAATATAGTTGAGCTTGTGATTCCTGACCCAGAAGACTAAAGACCTTATTCCTTTATATTAGAATCGAATTTTCTATTTCATGCTTGTTGATTGTTGACTTTCATGTACTTGTGTGCGGTGTTATGTTGATCTAAAAGCGATTTCACTTCATATTCTTTTATCTGGTGCAGAGACAGGCAGCTGATGGTGGTTTCCAAGGTAGACCCAACAAGCCTAGTGACACATGTTATGCATTTTGGTAAGTTTAAGAAGCTAAGAATGTCTATGGGCTGTTAAATAGGATACATTTCTGTTTTTGCCTTGACAGAGTCTGTGTTTTAATAGGATTGGATCAGTTTTGAAGATCTTAGGGGGCCAGAAATTCATTGACAAGAAAGCTTTACGGAGTTTCTTGCTTACTTGTCAGTCTGAGGTGCAGCTACTTCTCCTTTCAACTTCTTAGACTGTATGCTCAATATAATTTAATGAAACATGTCAAGGCTTATTCTTGGGGTTCTCTTGATCAGATATAGTGTGCTTGTGTGGAAGTGGGTCAATTTAACACTGATGAACATTACACGAAACTAAAACCATTATTAGAGCCTGCTGCCATATAGGATTGTTTCCTAGAAAAAAGGAACTAGGATAGTTATCATCACCTACTAGCTGGATTATTTGTCAGAATTTATTAGATGCAAAAAAATAGGGGGAATAAACAGTGTGGAATCTGATATAATTGTTGCAATTTCTAGTAAGTGGAGACCCAGTGGGACATGAAATTAGAATGAATGTTTTTTATCTTTACACGCACAAAACACCTATTTTGTCAGTTCTGATTTTGTGCTTATTACTGTCTCAGTATGGTGGTTTCAGTAAGTTCCCTGGGCATTTGCCGGATCTTTACCACGCCTACTATGGGTTTACTGCATTTAGCCTTCTGGAAGAACCTGGCCGGAACCCGCTCTGTGTTGAACTAGGAATAACAGATTTGTCCGCCGCAGAAATCTGACTTGAGTTTATTTTGGCCTTGCTACCTCTGTAGCTGTTACCCAAATTCAACAGCAGTGCTTATTTCTCCAATTCATGAGTTCGAGTATAGTTACCAATCAGAGGATCGATATAATCACAAGTTCTTGTATTCTTCTCAGTAGTGTAAGCCTATAGATTGGATGGATTGAGTTGCTGTTACTGATCTCACGAGACTCTCTCCTTGCACAGATGACAGAACGTATACATTGCTCATCTTTTAGTTTTGTTACAAAGTTGTCTTTGATACATGAAAATTTCGACTTCATTGATTTGTTTTCTGGGAGAATGTTTCCACCTCGATATTGTACTAATATCGAGCTACTCTTGCAATACTGTACATCTGTAGACTATTCTTTTACGGTTTCAACCAGTAATGTGAATTTCAATGCTTACACCAAACATAGTTTGATCAATCGTTTGAATTTCTGTACTGGAAAAAATATCTGAGCACACATAAACACAGCTCATGATGTAAAAAAAAAGGCTCTCTTGACAAATGAAAATTTTCATGCTTGTAATGATTTTTGATGGCCTATCCCCACTAGAAATGTTCACGGGGCAGCTTCTGCATCACCTTGTTGTTTAGGAAAATGACCAAAACCCTCTCACAAGTCTCAACCCTCTCTAAAGCCCCATTCCTCCAAGTTTGTCACTTTGCTTGATTGAAGCCATTGACAAGAAACATGAATATTTAAAGTAGCTCCTTTTCTCTACCCACAGTAAGTTGCATAATGTTCTGGTCTAGTTGTGCAGATAAAAAAAGATAGATTCTTATACTAAAATTGTGGTGAATGGTTGAGATTAGTCATTAACCTTAGGATTAGCAAAAAGTAGATATAAGTGGGGCAATGCAGGAATCAACATCATGGAGCTTATGGCAAGAATGTAAGTTTTATTTATGTGCTTTTCACATGATAGCAAAAACTAGAGATTAAAAAGAAAAAGCTTGGCATGAAAAGAATTTTACAGTGCTCTTTTGAGCAGTAGTAGAATTTTCACTCCACCAAGAGGAATGATTACAGGAGCTACAGGACAACTCAGGAGACATGGAGATTGAATAAAACAAATAACCCCACAAGTTTCCCACTTGCAATTGGACCACCTCTCAACATCATGTTAGCAAGAATGTTGACCCCTCTGAGGAAAAGAAAATGCAAGTTACAGTGCACAATGGGTGTTTGTTTTGCAGATTTAATTAACCTCTGGCTAATACCATTTCCAAACTCCTAAAAAAAGATAGATAAAATGATATATAATCAACCCAAAACCTAAATAAAAGAAGAAATGATGATTCAATAGGAGGAGTTTCAAATTTCAATTGAGTTAGTAGAGCTCTAACTTAAGAACCTGAGAAGTGCTTGATTGGTACTGTAGTGGATGGTGATGGTGATTAAGCTTAGCTAATCTCTTTCCTTGTTCCTATCAACAATGATTGTGATGAAAGACCCATCTTCATTATCTCTAAGAAACTTTCTACTTGTAGCTTTCTCTCCATTGTCTTGAGCAAGCCCATCACTTGTTTGGTGAGCTGTTGCTGTATCAGCATCTTGTATCAATTTCCTTCTGTAAAGTTTCTCCTCTGCATCCTGCAAGAACTTGAACTTTGGAGGTGGTGATGACCTTATGATTCTGCTAAACTCTGCATCTGTGGATGATTCAAAGAGAGGGTTGAATGATCTTGGGCTATAAGCAGAGTCCATTGGAGTGAGTGGAGGAGTGAAAAAAGAAGGGGAAGCAAGAGGTGTTAGATATGGAGTCTCCACAGTGAAAAGCAAATCACTCAAGCTCCTACTTCTGTTGTCACCTCTAGACTTGCCATCTTCAGACTCCAAATCCTCCTTTGTTTCTTCTATAATGGTGAAGAGAAACCTTGGAGGGCCTGAGAGGTTGTGCAGCCTCATGAGTTCTGACTCCACACCATCTTCTCCAAAGGGCTTGAGCAGCAAATCCTTGTTGGATTCTGGGTCATGAACCATTGAACATGACAACTCTTGAGGATTCAAAGCTGATTGAGTCAAAGAAGATGGTCTCCTCCAACAGAACATGTAGAGCAATTCCCTAGCTGGGCTGCTATAACCATCCTCAATCTCTCTGTTGGCAAATCTCTTCTTCCACCAAAACAAGTAGTAAAGCTCAGCCACCAGAGCCAGCAAAAGACACCCAAAAACCACACTCAACCCAAGTCCCACACTGCTCAAAGACTTCATGCTTCACCACTATACTCCAAAATCACATCACAAACCAAACACCTCTCAATCAATATGAAGCTTACCATAAACTAGCAGCTCTTCCAAAATAATAAAAATGAGAGAAGAGTGTGAAGTGGAAAGCTAACTGGTCACTCCTGAGCAGTCCCAATCCTGTCTGAACAAAAACCCAGATCGTGAACTTTTGACTACAACTTAAAACAAACACCTTACCTGCATCTTGTCTTTAACAAAATGCCCAAAAAACCCAAACCACCCATTTCCTAAAAACTATCCAAAAAGCTCCCTTTTTTTCTGAAAAATCACTCTCTTAACCCAAAACACCCACTCAGCATTGTTATGGAGCTCATTTCTAGCAGAAAAACCATAAACCCACAAAAACTAAACCACTCAGCTGTGGTAAAGTCACAACCTTTCATCAAAATAAACAAAACCCAGATAGAGAATTTGGGTAGATTTTTATTTAACCTTGAGACAAGAACCAGACCATAGCAAATGGAGCCAATAAAAACAGCAGAGAAGAGGCTAATGAGTCGGCAAAAAAAAATATGTTACTAGCACTTTAGAGTTTTTATGATTGTGAGGTCGCATCCATCGAGAAGATGCTCACATGGGATCACAAACAAAATGAAAGTGACGTGTCATTGCCAATTCAATTAAAGTGATTAATTATTTAATTTAATTATAGTTTACTACATTGAGTTATGTACAGAAATGCCCTTGATGTGGATTCATGTTTATGTCTAAATTTAGTGGCAACTGAGGGGATAAAACTATAAAAGCACAACCTTAAAAGATTTAATTGCGTTGTTTATTCTGTTTCACTTAGATTGTACAAGTAATTAATTGAGCAACTTTTCAGCAGAAGTGTCTTGATCCTTGTTTGACTTGGGAGAGTGAACATTGTGTCCTTAATTTTTAAGATTAAATTAATGATTTGACATTAAATAGGGTTTAGGGTTCGGTTGATCCTCCATAAAAACCGTAATTTTATCATAAAACAACTTGAAGTTTGTGCTTTTAAATTCTAATCAGATGACCTTTGTAATGAAATTGTGCCGATCTAAGCAAATAACATGGATTGTTTCGTTAAATTCACAAGATTATTCGTAATTAATAAAAATTATCAGATTGAATTGGTTTTACCTTAAATGTAAATGGGTAATTATTTGAAGAACTGTGAAAATGACTTTGACAATGCACCATATTGCACGACTTTATAAATAAAAATATAAATTTAATGATCGACTTTTTAATAAATAATGCTTAAAAATATTTTTAGTGATGATTATTTTTAAATCAGACAAATCATATGAATCAACAACATAAACTCTGATATAAAATTCATAAGTTGTACTCTTTTTCATCGAGTTTGAGTTAAATCTTTATAAACTGAAGTAAGAAAACTCGATTCAAATCTCGAATTGTCAACTCCCGATATAGTTATATTTGAGCCATCACATTAATGGAGCTGAGGAAAGACAAAAGCCAGAGTAGGAGGGAATTTGTGGTCCCATAAGGGTAAGTAATTTGCATAGGACACTTGTTATTTGCTAATGGATTGGACCCATATATATCAGTTAAACTTTCTATTCAGATCCCACATTCCTGCTGTCCACGAAATTCAAAATCAACATGAACATGAACATGAACATGCTGCAATATGAAATATCCCTCCCAACAATCGTATTTCAATAATTGATCTTAAATTCTATAAACTTTGTTCTCTCAAAAAAATAAAAAAATTGTCTGGAAATACCATGATAACAAAAAAAAACACGTTAAAGAAGTAATTCCTTGAGATTTAGAGCATCAATTTAAAAAATTCTAAAACAGAAAAATATATACAATCAATAACATGAACAGATAAAATGTCGAGTAGACTGGTATGCTTGGGCTCGAGCCCAACTGCACGAAACAATGGAAAAAATGCTTATCAATCTATATTTTGTTGGACCAAAACGGATATAACCACGCCAAGTCAGTAAATCCCCACAAGACACCAGCCCTTCGGGTATCTAAAATGGATTGGTCTAGAAATTGCTTGACAGTATCATCGGCTCGTATCATTTTTTCATTGGCCAAGTGATTTAAGGCTCAAATTTCATATGTGAGGTCTTATGTTCGAGTCACTTGAATGGCGATAGATACGTAGTGAATTATTTAATATAAAAGATAATATATTATTTGACCGTAATTACTAAACGGGCTTTACTAGATTATTAAATGGGCTAGCCCACACGTGACCGTAATATATTAATGATCTCTTCAACGGCAATTTATTTATCTAATCTACATGAGGTCCCCAAGTCAATTTTTATTTATTTATTATTATTATTATTATCAAGGTTAACCTAGATTTCCCCTAAAAAAAGGTTAACCTAGATTTTGTTACTCCACATTACTAATTAATAGACAAATGCGACAAGGAAAATTCGTTTATTTAACAGATAATTGTGCAACGCATTTAAAAAAGAGGGACAAAAGCATTTGAATTGAATTTACATCAAATATTTGACCCTCCACAAATTTAATCCATAAATTATAAGAACTAATATAAAAGAAAATGAAGTTGGTGCAGGCTTAGAGATAAACTCTGCCGATTTGCAGCATAGAATCAAATTTGTACGCTAAAACAAAAACAACGAGACAAACCCATAATTATTATGCAATTAGTGTATTGGAGTATCGGGATTGTACAACAATGCTTTGTAACATACCATAATTACGAAACGCAGCACTATCCACCGCCTCGCCGCCGGGACCCAAATCCGCCGAACTCCGGCCAAAAGGCTGCGGCGACGGCGTGGCACCGGTCCGGCACATGGGACAGTTGGGATGCGAGTACAGCCACATATCAATACAGGGCGCGTGAAACGAGTGCAGGCACTCCGGCATGGTACGCAACTCCTCGCCCTCCTCGAATTCCGACAAGCAGACGGCGCACGTGCCGTCGCCGACCGCCAAGCACGAGTCTTTCTGGTACTTGTGCGCCGGAATTAGCTGCGCCACCGAGGTATCCAAGCTGCTCGGAGATTCAAGCACTTCGGTGACCGGCGGCTGTGCTGCGGAGGCGTTTCGGGAGCGGTGGCGGTTGCACCAACAAGCGGCCATGCAGTGGTACAATGTGACGACCACGGCGGCGATGCCGACGCCGAAGAGGAGGACCGTTAATTTGTCGTCGCTGAGAGTACCGTCGGGCATTGGCATTTTGGGATTGTCAACGCCTAGGAGGAGCGAGTGGCCTTTTGCTCGTGAAAATATATATGAATTGGGTGGCGGTACTTGCAAGATTTGTGCCGTTGTCTATTACGCGGGATATTTTGGGTTGGGCCATTTAGAGGCCCATTATGCTTAGAGTGATGGGATTTGGGAACATCGGGCCCAACCCATCAAGGACCAGTTCCATAGCTTGAATCAATTTAAGACATGGCGCATTCGTACAATATGTCTTATAAGTCAGATTTTTTTGACTAACAATTTATGATAGTGATATCATATATGTTGGATTGTTAGTTGTTGATACATAATTTCAAAGTAAAATGTACGCAATGTAAGTCTGCCACATATATTGCAACGTCACTCTACACACCAATTTTTGTACAAAATTTAGAACGTGAAACATTATCCTACAAGTATTATGCATATTTGTGTAATAATATAGTTTTCTTATTGTCCAAACACTTATGTATGTTTTGCATTTAAGAGTCATAAACAGATTTATGTGGTTTTATCCAAAATTATATTGAATGGTCTAATTACACACACTAAAAGAATGGTAAACATTGGTTTGGGAATAAAATGGACATGAATATGTGTTATTAATATAGTTGGCTAAAAAACAATTTTTTTTATCAGTTGTGCTACACGACAGGAGTAGTAATCATTTTTAACCCAAAATCCCACCCCACCCGACACAATGGGATTTGAACCTACGACCTACGACCTCCTATATGGAATGTGTGTCTTGACCATTTCGTCATCCTCTAGGGGACCGCTGAAAAACAATCTTAAAATATCACGAATAAAGATAAAAACAAGGATTGTTGTAGTTGTGGCTCTTTGAAAAGCTATGACTTGGGCGTTGCAACGTGGTTTGGATAATGTAGTCTTTGAGTTCAATGCACAGGATGTTGTTGCGTTACACAATTCGAAGAATTGAGCGGGTTTGGTCCTCTCGACAATGGTTATTTACTTATTTGGGTTTGTCACTTCGTTTTACAATAATTGTTTTAACTTTAGTTCGTAGGTCTGCGAATGGTGTGACCCATGTTTCAGCCCGTTATTCCGTTTTCTTTTTCAGATTTGTGCTCTTGGGATGGTTTGTCAATCTCTCATAGTCTCATGTGGCTGACGATGTTATGACTTTTCACTGTTGATTAATATATATGCAGTTTATTTGATTAAAAAATATAATAATTAGGACAACATATAATTTATATTTATATGAAAAAACAAATTTAGAGAACGTCATGAAGATATGATCCCCAATAAGAGATCAATATGCAAATATGCAGATATGATATATGGTCTTTGGTGACCGGAAAGGCCAAAGATTCATCAACTTAACGTCTTAGCAGAAAACACCTGGTTTTTTTCTTAAACTGGTTGCTATCTAAATTTAATAGGAAACCTTATCCTTTGCAAATAAAAAATGAACAACACTTAACAGAAAATTATATTATTCCTGTGCTTGACTTTAATACGTGGCAAAGGTGATTATGAGGATGATGTATGATCCTCAAATTGTAACTATAATATATATATATGTAAATATATTATAGTATGCAACTATGAACCTCAAATTGCATAAATACAATTATTGTTATTATTTTAATGACAAAAAGAAAAACACGAATATTATTCTCCAAACCTTAAACTGAATCAAACTGCCCAACTGGGTGCTTTAGTTCGGTCTAACCTCAATATTTTTTTATGACGGTATCAATTTTTAATAAACCGCTAGAAGTTATTTGATTTGAAAATTAGAAAGAAAGAAAAATAATCGAATCGACTACCGACCACTCCTAAAAGATATTAACCAACTGAAGTTTTGCGAGCCTATCGATTAAAAATGGTTAAACTTCCGTCAAGATTTTGAGTTTGGTTCTTTCGAGCAATGATATTGTAAACATTATGTAAAACACATGTATTAATGATACATGTATAAATCGTTTCTGTATTGAAAATAATATTAAATGTAATATAATGTGGTTTGCTTAAAGATATATAAATGATCCAATTAACTGAAAAATATAGCTACTCAACTTTAAAAAAAAAGGAGGGAGTATAATAATAAGACGGGGAGATTATGACAATGGACAGTTTGCATTGATTGTGTTGGTTTAATCTGGACTTTTTATTAAAAAAATAATAATAGTGTAAAATGATCCTATCTGCAGTTAGTATTGTGTCATGTTCTTTGCAATGTGAGCATCCTAATAAGAATGCATATTAAGTTGTCAATTGGTCACAAAATGATAAGAAAGCTTATGATAGAAAAGTAAAACAAAAGTTCAGCTCAATAATGGAGCATTTGTGATATTAAAATACAATGTAGCATTATTTGAAACAAAGATAGAAAAAGGCACAAAACAACCAATACAAATTAAGATCACACCCTAATCTTGACATCAACCTCTCATGGTCTCATTTGAATTAACATGCTAGCCTATCAAATCTACCAACTCCTCTTTCTATGTTGGCTCTTCTCTAATTTTATTTGGCCATTTATCTTTTTATTATCTTGGATAATATAAATAAAATAAGTTAATTTGTGTGAACTAGGGTATCTAAACCCGATCTATACAAGTATCAGCAAATAATAAAGTGGACGAATGAATTTGACATATCAAAGAATTGGCATGTCTCATTTCCCATTTTCTTATAGAACTTATTAGTTGTATAACCTAACCTATCTCTATAGGTTTGTAGCCAAAAATTGCTTGTCATAACTTCACCTTAATCGGGAGTTGTCACACCTTTAACTTTCTCAATAGTAACATGTGATTATTAAAAGTTCATGATCATTCCGATTGAACTCTAATCGCGTACCGCTCATGACAAAACTCTAATAAGAATCTCGTTGAGTCGGTCAAAGTCATTCTCGTCCCTTGCACTTCACGCACAAATACTCCTCTCATTGGCCTCCACATAAAAGCAAACACTTGTTGCATATACTTAAAATTTATCGGTACTTTTTTCAAAAGCTTGTCCACTAACTTTCACGAAGATTTCGTCTCCGCCTCTGCCTCCAATGTTGTTGGCATCGACCCTAGTTTCAAACACTCTCATTCATCCTCCTCCAATCGTAGTCCCTCCAGCCTCAATGCTATCATGTCTACCGCCATCCCTAACTGTTTTATCTCACCGCTTCTCTCTTTAGTCAACCGTCCATCTCCCCCACATCTTTCGCCTATCATGTTAAAACCTTAATCATAGCGACAAAAACATGTTCTAATTAGTTAGAAAATGGATATTAAATAATATATATATATATATATATAATCCTCGTTTGACAAATAGAATATGAAACTTGTGATTAAGTTGTTGTAGTCTATAAACTCACCATTATTGACCAAAACATTTTAGAATTAAATAATGTGTGAAAAGTATAGATATGGAAAAGGAAAATAGAAAAAGAAATATGAAAATGTAAGGTGATTATCAAAAATGATAAATGTAAGTCACACAACACTAGGATAAAGGCAATTTGGCTTTTCCATTATTTGAGAGAGAACTTGATATGAAGACTTGATTTTTATTATGCTTGCTTTTGCTTAGGTCCCACATCACTGTCCCATTTCCACGACGCCTATTTTGATCCCACCGTTACCGTTAACTACGTCTCTTCCTTCATTTAACGGCACCTTCATGGAAAGGCTTTCATTTAATTGATTTTTTTTTCTCAGACCCTTTGATTTTCCTGAAACAATTGACAATCATATGGTAATACTTTGTAATTTGATGCGTGTGAATGATCTTGTTGATGTTTTATTTTCAGGTTGATGTTGTTCAGATGATGTTGATTGTTCTGCTAGCTGAATTTTGATTGGTTGATGAATCTTTGTGAATCTCTGTGGTGATGGCTCGGATGGACTTGCTGAGGAAGATAATTATGAGGTGCTGCTCTGGTTTTGTAGATTGATTGGTCAATCTGCTGTTTGTGCGGTTTATTTATCTCTTGAAGATGGACGTATGGTGTGTCTGCTGACTCTTGTGTTTGTGTTGCTCCAAACCCTGAAAAGGAACAAGGTAATAGATTAAAGGCTTTTCGAAAAATGGGAGAGACTCTCCTCACAACTCTGGCTATGGATAATTACCACCCATCTACATTCTTGTCGATGGATTCTGGTTCTTCACATGATGAATTGGAAAGGGAGATGGGTCGGTCTGTCATCCTGACTCAACCACCCGATATAAATCTCCCGTTATTGTCTGAGCCTAGCCCTCCTCCCCAAGCTTGGAATGGTACGTGTGACATCTTAGATGTTGGGCTTGGTCCTCAGATTTATGAGGCTGAGACTACTATTATTGTCCCCAAAATTGTACGGAAATGCAACAAGCGACTGGAAAGCATATGGGGTGCCTGGTTTTTCTTTAGCTTCTACTTCAAACCTGTTTTGAATGAGAAATCAAAGTCTAAGATTGTTCGCTATAGTAAAGGTGTCTCTGGGTATGAGAAGTCAGACTTGCAATTAGATGCTTTCTTGGTTCAACATGATATGGAGAATATGTATATGTGGATTTTTAAGGAGAAGCCTGAAAATGCTCTGGGCAAGATGCAGTTGCGCAGTTACATGAATGGGCACTCTCGCCAAGGGGAGCCCCCTTTTCCATTTAGTGCCGACAAGGGTTTTGTCCGATCTCACAGGATGCAGAGGAAGCATTATAGGGGTCTCTCTAATCCTCAGTGTGTTCATGGGATTGAAATTGTTCGGTCACCAAACCTGTTGTGTCTTGATGGGGAAAAGAGGAAGAGGTGGATGGATCTTACAGGCAGGGATATAAATTTATGTATTCCTCAAGAGGCGAGTGATTTTGGTACATGGAGGAATCATCCAAACGCAGAATTCGAGCTCGTGCGACTCCCTCCTCCATTGAAGAGTAAAATAAATTTGCACGCGAGAAAGTGGGTTAACGGTAGTAGTTTGAATTTGTCAACTACACCATCAGACCATGGCAATATTGATGGGACAGACCTTTCTACTGCATGCAAAAGACAGAAGAAGGAAATTACCCGCCACGGAAACAAGAATGATCTTCCTTCACCTAATAATCCACAGTCTCACAGAGTTCTCGATATGAGAATCCAATCAGTCGGGCCATCCTGGTTGAATGACTTTAGTGGGGTAATGAAGAATGTATACGGGCCTCTTACAGCTTCAAAAACCATATACGAAGACGATAAGGGGTTCTTGATCATGGTTAGCTTGCCTTTTGCAGATCTGCAGAGGGTGAAAGTTACATGGAGGAATACTCATACACACGGGATAGTAAAGATATCTTGTGTAAGTACAGGCTGTGCACCATTCATTAAGAGACATGATAGGACATTTAAGCTAACAGATCCAACGCCAGAGCACTGCCCTCCGGGGGATTTCATTCGTGAAATTCCTCTTCCAACCCGCATCCCAGATGATGCTGAACTGGAAGCATACTGCGATGAGACAGGAACAATGCTTGAGATTATTGTGCCTAAACATCGTGAAGGACCAGAAGAACGGGAGGTTCTTGTATGTCTTCGACCCTCTCCATGGACTGAACGCCCATTTGTGTACCTAGAAGAGGCATTAGTGTAAGAGATGTACGGATGGTTAGAGTGGTTGAGCAACTGGTGCATCATTGTTTTCTAACTTGAATCCGCATATAGGAAATCTATGAATGAAATTCGCAATTTTTTCAGGAATGTATCTGTGGTAGTGTGTTGATCTATATTTGTCGTGCTTGCCTGTGGACCTTGTTTTGTTGAAATAAACTGATTTTGAATTTGTTGTATTTCTGTGTCATGTTTTATATAGTCTCTTATGTTCTGTGGAAGATTGAAGAGTGTTAATCCCGATATTTGATGGATTTTGCTGCAAGTAGTTTATTTCCAAGCTATGCTTTTAAGTTGGTTTCAATTTGTCAGAGCAGTTTATTTCCAAGCTATGCTTTTAGTTGGTTTCAATTTGTCTCTGTTGCAGGTGCTAAGCAGAATTGGTGTTTCAGGTCTTGTTCCAATTTCCAATGGAATCTCTTACTCCATTTGCTAACCCACAATTAGAAGCGGCAATTTGAATCTGAACGAACCCAAAATCTCTTTAGGTCAAATTTATCTTGTAAATTTTTTGAATCGAACATGCGCATGAAACAAAGCCCTTTCGAATCAGATTGTTAGACTTTCACAATCCGAACCCAAACAACCACATTCATGGCTATACAAGTGTGGTTGGCAAGAAGCCAATTTGATTTTGATTTTCGCTTGAAAAAAGTAACCAGCCGCTCTATTTGAACAGCAACCAATTGATTAATTAACATGAAATGAGAACGAATCTCTACGCAAAAGGACACGAGTTGAAACAAACAATTGCAAGAATATGTATAAAAGGAAACAGAAAGAAGTACCATTAAACTAAGTATTGCCTTACAAAGTAATAAGGCACAAACAAACAACCAGGTAGAGTTGATAGGCACCAATAGCAGAAATCTAAAACCAACAAAATCCTCAAAACAACATCCCAAAATGTAAATCCTAAAACTACGAAAACTTAATCAACCTCTTCAATTTTGGGACCAGCGCTGCTTCCACCAGCAGGATGAGGAACACCATCATCCATGCCACCACCCATGTCGGGACCAGCACCGCCCTGGTACATTTTCGCAATCACCGGGTTGCAGATGTTTTCCAGCTCCTTCATCTTGTGCTCAAACTCATCTGCCTCCGCAAGCTGGTTGTTGTCCAGCCACTGAATGGCCTCATCAATAGCATCATCGATTTTCTTCTTGTCCGCTGCAGAAAGCTTGGAGGCGATCTTCTCATCTTTGACAGTGTTTCTCATGTTGTACGCGTAGTTCTCCAGAGCATTCTTCGCATCAACCTTCTTCTTGTGCTCCTCGTCGTCAGCCTTGTACCTCTCGGCCTCCTGGACCATCTTCTCAATCTCCTCCTTGGACAACCTCCCCTTGTCATTGGTGATTGTAATTTTGTTCTTCTGTCCAGTGGTTTTGTCCTCAGCTGAGACATTTAAAATACCATTGGCATCAATGTCAAAGCACACAGTGATCTGAGGAACTCCCCTGGGGGCTGGAGGAATGCCAGAGAGCTCGAACTTCCCCAACAAATTGTTATCCCGGGTTCGTGCTCTTTCACCCTCGTAGACCTGGATCAAGACTCCAGGCTGGTTGTCCGAGTATGTAGAGAACACTTGCTCCTTCTTTGTTGGTATAGTTGTGTTCCTAGGGATCAACACTGTCATCACACCTCCAGCGGTCTCCAGGCCGAGGGAAAGAGGGGTGACATCCAAGAGCAAGAGATCCTGCACTTTCTCGTTGCCTTCACCGCTTAAGATAGCAGCCTGCACAGCAGCACCGTAAGCAACGGCCTCATCAGGGTTGATGCTCTTGCAAAGCTCCTTCCCATTGAAGAAATCCTGCAACAGCTGCTGCACCTTGGGAATTCTAGTGGAGCCGCCAACAAGCACAACATCATGGACACTGCTCTTGTCCATCTTAGCATCCCTCAGACATTTCTCCACAGGCTCCATACATTTCCTGAAAAGATCCATGTTGAGCTCCTCGAATCTGGCACGGGTTATGGTGGAATAGAAATCAATTCCCTCAAACAGAGAATCAATCTCAATGGTAGTCTGAGCAGTGGAGGAGAGGGTTCTCTTTGCCCTCTCACAAGCAGTCCTCAATCTCCTCAAGGATCTGGCATTCCCAGAAATATCCTTCTTGTTCTTTCTCTTAAACTCCTGCACAAAGTGATTCACCATTCTGTTGTCAAAGTCCTCACCTCCCAAGTGAGTATCTCCAGCAGTGGCCTTGACTTCAAAAATACCCTCCTCAATGGTCAAGAGGGACACATCAAAAGTACCACCACCCAAATCAAAGATAAGCACATTCTTCTCACCAACACTGCTTGCCTTCTTGTCGAGACCATAAGCAATGGCTGCAGCAGTTGGCTCATTGATGATTCGCATGACATTGAGGCCTGCAATGACTCCAGCATCCTTGGTAGCCTAACGCTGTGAGTCATTGAAATAGGCAGGGACAGTTACAACAGCATTCTTTATGGTTGAGCCAAGGTAAGCTTCAGCAATCTCCCTCATCTTTACAAGGACCATGGATGAAATCTCCTCTGCAGCAAACTGCTTCTCCTCACCCTTGTAGTTAACAACAATCATGGGTTTGTCACCGGGGCCAGCAACAACCTTGAAAGACCAGTGTTTGATGTCACCCTGAACAGAGGCATCACTGTACCTCCTCCCAATCAACCGCTTCGCATCTGAAAGTTTATATTTCAAAGATCAGTTACAGATTTGAATTAGAAAACAAAATGCTAGATCATAAAGAAAAATGTGCACAGGTCAGGTTGCTCTCATTTATCCAATATTGTATGAATATTAGGACCATATAAGGAATCACTAAACTTATTGATTGCAAACAGGAATATTAAAATATGCAGTTTCTAAAGGAAATTGAATAAATCAGTTATGTATTATAATGCTCCTAGGGTACTGTTATGGAGACTTACAAATGAATAATTCAAACTAATGCACATAAAGAGTGGAGACCTCAGTGGATGGCTAGCTGATACTTTATTTTTCAATTAAGGTTGGTAAAGTTGTTTTCTAATATTAATAAATAATAAAATAGGACACAATTTCTTGTGTGCTGGATTTTTCAGGTCATAATGTCATATTATAAGTGACCAAGCTTCTTGGATCAGAAACTTAAAAATTGTTTTGAACAAAATAAACATGAGCAGATCAGAAATTTATATATTGTTTTGAACAAATGAACATGAGAAGATCAGAAACTTATATATTGTTTTGAACAAATGAAGATTAGCAGAGTAAGTTTAATGAAAAGGTTGGCAGATTTAGATCTGGTGATGGTCGTTCAAATTACTCAAGAAACATCCCAACCACTCTGCAAATCCATTACTCCCACTTTTGATGAATGTAGAAACCCAATATGAATCATAAACCAATTGATTGTGATCCAAACAGACCAATATATATGCACTAATCCAGTGATCAAAGAAAATTCAAGCAGGAAAATCAAAACCAAGCAAAAACTAACGTAGAGTTTGGATTAGAATTTAATTTCATTCTCATAAACATTCTCGGTTCCCAGACTTTTAACCTAAAAGCTGCCAAAATTATACTCACGCAAAAATCAAGAGCAAAATAATGAATCAGTCAATCACATTCCACAACATCCATGCACAATAATACTACGCCCATATAGTGCTAAATCAACAACACGAGAATCCAAAAGCATACGATACTGAATCAAGCAATTGCACACTTAGCAATCCATGCAAGAGCATTCGATCCACGCTACACAGTACACCGCACACTAAAAAAGAGAGAAAACGAAGCAGAAACATTACCGAAAACGGTGTTGATGGGGTTCATGGCGACCTGGTTCTTTGCGGCATCTCCGATCAAGCGTTCAGAGTCCGTGAAGGCAACGTAAGATGGCGTGGTACGGTTTCCCTGGTCGTTGGCAATGATCTCGACGCGGTCATGTTGCCACACTCCGACGCAGGAGTAGGTGGTGCCGAGATCGATTCCGATCGCTGGTCCCTCTCCTTTTCCGGCCATTGATGGACAATTCACAGAGAAATCGACGGATGAAAACGAAGAATAAGATCGAATACTAGGAAGACTTACTGTGGGGAGCGAAACGTGACGTTAGATATATTTCTGTGAGGAATGAGAGGAGGAAGAGGCAGTATATATACGATTTGGGTTTTGAATTCTGGAAGGTTCGGAGAGTGAATGTGAGCCGTCAGATCTGGGGGTCTAGAGACGGTGAGTAGGGTTCGTTATATTATACCAGGAGTGTGAGTGGGGTTAAGCTTGGCCCAATATTTCCGGGTTTGTTTGTTCCAGAATTTTTTTTGATGAAAATTCCAGAATATTCTTTTCTTGGTAAAATAATTCTAAAACAATTTAGAGATTTTTAATATTTTCAAAAATCTCAATGGGCCGAGTTTTTCACCCCACTGAACATGTGCAAAATGTGTTGAATACTTGAATCATTGAATAATTCTAAAGAAACTAATTTATAGATTAATTCGTTTTCGAAGTTGATCTCGATTTAATTATTTAACAAAATTTCATGATAACAAATTCTGTTAATTTTTTTTTAATAAACAACGGGACAAGCAGGCATGCATAGGACTGTGTTTCTCACACCTTGTTAGTTGTTAGTTCACCCTTAAACTCATAAATCTCCCCCCATACCGTCGGCAAAGAGGCTTGACATCACTTAATAGCCGCCACGTCACCCACTATAACACCCTCCAACGTCCATTCTTCACATTTCTAGTTCTCATCCGTCCGATCTCCCCTTCCTCTTCTCCACACACATGTTAATACTCACAAAATCATGATGTGAGGGGGCAATATGTAACATTGTGATTGATTACAAGTGAGTTTGATGTCGTGATGGTGATTTGGTATTGAGGGTCCATTAATAATGTGTTGATGATGTCTTCGTGATGACGCAATTATGATGTTATAACTTTAGGGTTCCTGATGCGCTAGAGCCTTGATGTTGTCAATGGACCCGGTCTAAAAGATTGCCCATGGAGCGGACCATGTGTTTGTCACGCCAAATATTTATCAAATTAGTCATGTTCTTTTAATTTTCAAATCAGCAGAATTAAAATACTTGGGACTATTATGACCCCAAAATGATTCACATTCACAAGCATGATCCAATGCTGTGCTGCAGTACAATATATAGAATTGAATGTAACTGTGACAAGCAACTATTGTGAAATGAAGATGATAATTTCACTATCTGCAGAAACTACTAGCAACATTTTAAGTACAACACTAATTCATGATCATGAGCTTCAATGTCCTCTCCTTTCTGCTCTTCAAGGATGTATGGTGGGTGGGTTCTGATTTCCAATAGGGTTGGGTCCTGATGGAGCTTTGTGTATAGTTTTCTTCACTACCCGCATTCCATATTTGCTCTTCAATGTTGTCAAAACAAGAAAATTCAATGTTGTCTTCAATATTATACAGATATGACAGGAAACATCATTACAGAATCATTTTATATGAATACTTACAGAAGTAGCTACTAACATGTATCTGGTGGCTGAGCTTGTTCTTGGCTGTTCTGATTTGAGCTCAAGATCAGCTACAAAAAAAGAAGTAATTAAGCATATAATTAGCAATTACTCATTTCCATTTCATTGCAAGAAATGATCAAATTAGCTCAAGATCATATTAGGGCTAGAAATGCAATTTCTTGCCTGGTTTTGAAGTTTCCAAGTTGATGATAGAGGAGCAACAGCATTGAAAAGTTACAAGTAGAACTAAGAAGATGAGGAATTTGAGGATTTGCTGTCTCTGCATCTTCATGGTTGGAGAGTGGAAGAAAATTGAAGTTATGGGCTCTTATTTCATGCAAGAAAGCATTTATAGCATAAATCATTGTTTGCACTCAATGATCATAGCTTAATTGAAAACTATGGGTGATGATGATGATGATGATTATGATGATAATGTCTGGGTATCCTATGTCATGCGGATTTGTGGCTCGAACTATATCGATTTCTTGGCATTGCTCGTTGACTTTCATCAAGAATTTGTCCTGATTGATACTCTGTATCTGTTTGTTGCTAGCTAGAAATGTTTGTTTAAAGAATGAAGAACAATGCGAAAAAGTTAGTAAGAAAAGAGTAGTGGGACATGAATTATAAGGGAGAAGACCCTTAAGAATGTGGTAATAATGGTGCACCCCAAATGAGACAAGTTGTAATGATAGTAAATTATATATTAGTGGAAATTTTTGAACATTTTCATTAGGCAATTGAGTACATTCTGCTTTAACTTAGGGCTTTTGATTCCTGTTATGCATGGTTGTGGCTTAAACTTGAGGTTTCATGGAGGCAAAGTGGAGAAGAAGGCTCCAAGATTTTATACATGTTTCATTTATATCATTATTTCTGGTTCCATTTTTATCTTTTGCCATATGTAAACCAGTCATTCATTGTTGTTACTGATGGCTTTGCAGTTTATACACTACATCATGGTAAAATTGGATGAAAATAGTACCTTCACAGTGAGAATCACGTAAAAGGGCATTTGGTCTAGTGGTATGATTCTCGCTTAGGGTGCGAGAGGTCCCGAGTTCAATTCTCGGAATGCCCCATTCCTTTCATTTTTACAATTTTACTTTATTGAGCGTGAAAATCGCTCTTCATAGTTCTTTGCTACAAAATTTTTGGGGGGATAATTAATCCTCTTTCTTTTAGACAGAGACTGAGAAAGTTTTGTTTTATGATACTTGTGCGGTTTTCATCATTTTTGTACTCAAATTTCATTTGCATGGCACGTCAATTTTATCACAGATGGTGTGGGCAATTACATAAAACTAGTATCGACATTTATGATACTTGCGCAAGTTTCATCATTTATGTACTCAAATTTCATTTGCATGGCACGTCAATTTTATCACAGATAATGTGGGCAATTACATAAAACTAGCATCGACAATTCAGGAGGTTCAGACCCAATTTGAGTCGGTTGTTTGGTAATTGATATCCTAAGAATAATAAAAACAAAGTAAAAATAGATGATCCGCGACAGACCATGTGCTGTAACGACGATAATTTACCATAAACTCTGCGATTGCAACATTGCGGCGGCAAAGTGATACGATTTCACGACAATTGCTCTTTAAAAAAATGGCGAGAAAGATAATAACGACGTTGCAAAGACGGATTGATAGTGTTTGCGACGGAATATAATATTGTATATTGCACCATGTGTATATGTTGCATTGTGTTACATACAGTACATAGTGAGAATACACTCACATACAACATATCTTTTTAGAAATGTCTCCTACTTTTATTTGTCAGTTTAAGCAAAAACGAGATGAAAGTGACAAGAAACAAAAGAAAATAAAACAGATTACCAATTGTTTTTATTTTTTTATCGATGCATATCTATATCTATTACTATATATAAAGCTCTACCAAAACTTACACATGTCATTCTCTCCTATTTTACAATT
>JAYMTF010001547.1:0-22693 GCA_036897485.1 Pelargonium nanum | reverse complement strand
GTGGGGATCGATCCTGAGACCTCATCCCATTCAAACAACTAGAATAACCAACTGCGTCACCCTTAGTGGTTTACTACCGACCATGTGAACTAAATATAACTAAATCAATGATTTGCTTTTTAGCTTTTCATCGCTAAAGAGGTCCTGAATAACTTCAACATCTTTTTGTCTCTTCCATCCACACTCTAAATATGTCTAATGATTTTAAGGGCACTCTACTACAACATATTTCTAGAAATCCTGTCAACTTATAGGAAAAAGAACAAAAATCCAGTAATCCTTGATGACACAAGGGGACTTAAATATGTTAACGCTATTAAATGCCAAACTCAAGATAACCAGTACATTGAGCTTCAAATTACACGAGAGAATCAACTGAATGAGTGATAATATATCAACACATGCAACTTTTAACTGAGACAAATATCATCGGCAAAACAATTTATTCAATACCACGTCATAATGAACAGAGAAAATACCTGGTTGAATTCACTTGCATTAAATAACTTCAACCACGACGGTGATATAAGATCAGTTAATCCTCTATAAAATGCATTTGAAAAAGGCAATATCTGAAAGGATAAGATTGAAGAAATTGTAAGCATTCATGAGACTATATTTTCAAAACTTTCATTATCCACAAAGCAACAAATTAGGACCTGTCTATTAAGTTTATAATCTGCCATTGCATGAACATACTGCATCTTGTTCTCATTTGTCACACAAGTATCCTTGCCACCCGGTTTAAGTTCAATAATATGGTGTTTGCCAAATGATTCTTCTGTAACTGTGAAATCCAGAGAGAGGTCCTTGACATCGGCATCATAGTGCTAGGCAATTACAACACATCAAATTTCAGAATTAGGAATATGTGTATGCACATCCATATTAACACATGTTACAAGTCTTTTATACCATTAACCCAAATTATTAATCATTACAGGGATAAACTTGACAAGGCCTTAATTTCAGATAGTTACAGGTCTAGATGCAACCAGGTGGACCCTGCCAAGTTCACAAGTTTTTCAAGAGTGGATGATGTGGAACAAACAAGAACCTGACAATTTACTTTAGGTTTGGCAGTTTCAGTCATGTAGAGATAAATTCTTGATTGGCAACGTTATAGTCATCACAATTCTCTCATTGTTGATTCAGTCCGAAGTCATATAAATGAAAGAAAACTCTCTCATCTATCAAAGATATTTTGAAATTGTCTTGTACACCCAAGTTTCCAGTATCAACTTGCATTAACCACTAAAACTCATACATTTCAAGACTTTACAGCATCAACTTTTTTGACCTCTACTACATGTTGGCCTAGCAATCAGTGCCATTGCACAACCAAATGGAAAAGTGATTTATATTTCTACGATTTCCAACTTACTCGGCTAGCTCTAACCTTACTAAGCAATATAATTTCAACTATTAATGTAACTTCAGTAAGAACTTGATAAACAGCAAACCAAAAGAATCAACAATGAAGAATAAATAATCTTGTTACGCTGAGGTTTTACCTTGACATACATAAGATTCCTGTAAAGCTCCGGATCAAGTGTTGACAGTTCATCTAGAAAGCTGTATCGGCCTAACAGCTTTTGTATGAAAACATGTGAAAAAGAGTAATCCAACAATATTCCTTCATAAAGAGCTTTGCCCACAACCCTTCCAAGAAACTCAATCATCTGAACACCATTTTCTAGGTATCTTGCAGAAGAATTTGGGATCAGATATCTATCTGAAGTTGAGGTCTGGGAGAACAATCCATACCTTAAACAAAGGAACAGGAAGGATCAAAAGCTGTATTTTGGAAGAGGGTCAAATCAAAACAAATACATAAGTAATTAAACACCATAACACACTTACTCAGGGGCAAAGACTGCTTTGGATATATCAGTCAAGAACTCCTTAGATAATCCACCATAGTCCAGACCAGCCTCTGGAAGGCCACATTCACTGACAAATGAAACATGGATTGATGACTTCAACCTAGGCCCAAGGGAATTTAATTGTCGAAACCCATCTTCAACGATATGACCCCGTCGAACTACTATCTCGACTGATCGTGAACCAGGTCCAGTAACTTCACCAGACATTTTACGAGAGACTTTGTCCATCTTGATAAACTCTCTGAACATTTGAACTCTGCCAAGAAAATAATCCATGTCAAGAAACACAATTTGAAATGGAAAACAAGATGAAAACCATAATATGTTATTGGAAAGGGTAGTTCATTGTAAGAAAATGATGTGATTTACCTAATGCTATTAATTTTAGCATAATTTGAAGAGTCAAGGGAGGAGAAATGTAGAATAAAAATAAAGACCAGGCAGACCTTGAAAGGCAAGACATTGTCAATAAGTGATGAAGTCGTTGGCATTGCAAATATAAATAAATAAAGTAAATACACACATATAAACATCAAGGAAAAATCAGTAACATAGATAAGCTAGGTCATAAGGTAACGAGAGTGTAAGAAAAGATGACAACTAAAACTATCGTGTCAACAAGGAACTTGGGTAAATATTAAAGAAGAAAAACAAAAGCTAAAAAAACTAGAAGTTTGGACATAGGTAAAAAAATATATAATTATTAACTGTATGATAAACATAATTATTTGGAAGAAAATAGTTGAAAAGTCTGCAATAATTGACAACAGAAATCACAGAGAAAGAGATACTTATAAGTTATACTTATACCCAAACAAAGGCAGTCAGACAGACCCACAAAAGCATAACATGAGAAATAATCATGTGGGTTGCACCATCGGGAACATGATTTGGGTTCTCATAAAATTGAATGACATGGATTTCACAATCACAAGACAGGTTCCAGATGAAGTTTGGGACTATATATAGTGGATTTGGCCATTTGGGTTAAGAAATTTGTGGGGTTATGCCATCCATGCATTAGGGTCCCCTTTATCCTCCAAATAGAAGGAAACAGATTCAGAGAGATTACATGTCAGGTGCAGCCATATAAAGAAGGGGCAAGTGTGAAACAAGGCATGTTAAAAAAGAGCCAGGCCAAAGTATTAGAAGTTCGTAGAGTCTGAAATAAACAAGGTGACATGAACACGAGATGCATTGTAGCAGTCAAGTGCGCAAAAGGACAAGACTCCTTTCGGCTTTTAAGGTAATGCATACCTTTCTTCAAATGGAAACACATGAGGTGTAGTAGTGATGATAGAACCTAAGCCTGGAGCAGTTGAAGCCTCATCTGATCTGAGACTAACTGATAAAGCTTCAAGAGTCCTTGCAGCAACAGCAATTGGGGGCCGGTTCGTTCTACCAGGTGAAAGCCACAGACTAGGGGGGCAGAACTGGTGTCTGCAATCCCTTTCATACATCAAATGCAAGCACCTAGTTGCAGAGTCCATAAGGGGTCTATTTCTTTGTTCAATATTTTTGGACAAGCCATTATACACAAATGTGTTGAGCATTGATGCAATTCTTCGTTGCTGCTCCAGCGTAAATGGCACCTAACACATACCATGAAATGCTCAAATAACTAATGAAATATCATTAACAAATCCAAATGATTATATTAACTGAGAAACAATTTACCTGTTTTTCATAGAACTCTATGTCATCAAGGACTAACAGCAAGTGTGAATAGGAAGCACAAAACAGATGAAGAAGACAACATGTATCTTTTGAAATGCCTTGTGGTCCTCGCCTTAAAGGCTCTATATCCCATAAATTGTAAGAATCCTCATTGATTTCACTATCCTTAGGTTGACCATCAGTAAGATTTGTCTCAATGACACTTGCTTGTGACTTGCTTGTAAGTTTATGTAAGACAGTGGCCCACTTATTTACTCCGTCCTTAGTGGCCTGTTTTTGTTTGTTCCCCAAAAATTCATCCCCCGCCTTCCCGGAGATTTTGCTAGTGCTAGTATTAGTATCCTCTACAATGTGACTATTTCCAGGAAAAAAATAATTTTCTAATACTCGCCATAGATCAACGAGAAATCCGGGAGTGAAAGACAGCATGTTAAGTATAGGCAATGATCCAACCACAGGATTCAAGGCTGAAAATATTCTAAGCATGTAAGAATAGAAATAAGCAACATCAAGTAGTGTCAACTTCTCCAAATGTTTAAGATTATCTGTTGGAAGAATCTCTTCTCCGTGAATATAAGCATTTGTCTTCAAGGTTGCCAAAAGTTTTGTTAGATGCCACTGCTGACAAACAGGCTTAAATAGGTTCATGAATGACATCTTTAGGGACCCATAGGTTTCCTTACTCTCATGCTCAACTGTATAAGAGGGCTCTATAGAAGAAGCTTCAATGTTGCCTTCGAGATCTTGGTTTCCCTTTCTGACCCATCCAGCATTTTCAAGCCAAATCAAAAGGTGTTCGGCAAGATTAATAACGACATGAACATATAGCGCATGCTCTAAACCTTCACTGAAACATCCTGAACCCACAGAGTTATTCTCACTCCCTGTTGCTAGGCATAGAATGTTCCCCAGAGCCCACCCAACAGGTGGAATCATCTGCAAACTACAATGTATATTTGACTGGTCCATCTTTGACATATCATTTAAGATTGTCTCTCTCAGAATCTGCCATCACCTGCCAAAGTCTGATCAGTTCCCACATGTTTTAAATAATACTCTGGTCTAAGTTGTTAGATGATTGAGAAAATCAAAATCTTATTATGATGGAGGAATAACTAGCGGAAGATTAAAGTTAGCATCCCTGGTGATGAAATTATAACATAAATAACATAATCCATAAACCCACTGAAGAAAGAAACATAATGTGCTACTAATATATGATAGTAGAATACACTCATTTACTACCCAATATCAAATGGCGTTTTGGAGTAAGTCATGAGGTGCTTGGAAATCCGTAGGCAAGAATTTCCCAAAAAGTAAAGGCGCTCTGCAAAAGAAGCCACACACCACCCCAGGTCACAGAATCTTTTTGGATTTGACTCTATGGGCAAGTAGAGCATATAAAGAAATGCTTAGTATGATATCATCTTTCACACCAAAGTTTTATGACCAGTAAAGATACATTTGGTTTTATCTTTTTATTTATAAGTACATCAATTTAGATCTGATTTAGTATGTACAGTCTCACGTAGCTGAAGGGAACCAAAATATAGAGAAAAGTTACAATGGCATACAATCATTTGACTCAGCCACACCAACGCTGGCATCAGTTGCTTATTGTTATGCATGTAAAACATATATGAGTATATGTGTGTGTGTGTGTGTGTGTGTGTGTGTGTGTGTGTGTGTGTGTGTGTGTGTGTGACAGAAATCCTTATCTAGATTGTTTCAAATTCAATGAGCATTACCAGTACAGTACGGTAGCATGGTGAAAGAATAGACTTGTGTTTCAGCGCAGGTATAAGAATAGCTGGCAGGCGTTGAGTGAGCCAGGGAATAGTAAGCAGAAGCAAACAGTACTGCTTAACAGCACAATGATCGTCCAGAGGGCCAGGGTCATTTACATCATTCATCACATTAAACGGCCGTAGAGCCAAAGTTATTGCACTTGCAGTAATCAAGAATGTATCATCCTTTGGGACTACAGTGTTTGGTGGTGAAGATAAGGAAACATCCAGTTTGCAAATGTACCTTCTAATAGATATGTAGAGACCACTTTTACTACACCCCAGAAACCGAATTAAATCCTTCACTGCTGTATCTGCAGCCTGAAGATTATCGCCAGTAGTGCTCTTCCATCCTTTCAGGTCAGTTAAGACAACAACAAGACGCATTGCTAGAGAAGTAAGAACAACAATTTCCGGTCCATTTGATTGAGATCTATCATATTTTGCAAGAATAAATGAGCAGATAGAAATCAACTTCTGCACTTGATAAATCCATCTTCTTTTTTCTTCAGGTGAACCTGTTGCCAAGGAGCAAAAGTTCTTCTTTGCATCTACAAATGAAGGACATCAACTGTTCAGACAAATGATAAGGATAACCAAATAAAGCAAGTACTTAGACAAATCATGGGCAGTGATGCATTAATGTGCGGATAAATGAAGCACATCCATGCACTGCAACAAAATCAAGAACATAGCACATCATGGTTTTGTTCTCAATATTGCATTTCTGTTTCAAGGATTTGGGAGAAGGGGTTTGCATGAGCGGAGCTATATAACCATATTTCTTTTTTCATATGCATAAAAAAATAAACTAGTTTGTTACGTGAAATCCATTATTTTCAGCAGATTGATTGATTAAAGGAGTTTGAATTTCAAACTATTGCCAAAAGGATTTTAATTAGAAGGAACTCTCCATCTTCCTCTCCTAGTTCTATATTGTCCTTATCCCCCATCCATAGGTTTTATACCCGGGGGTTCAAAACTTCAAATCCAAATCCATTTTCACTGATATTGACAACTTGATGCTTTGACATGTACTTTTCACTTTTCAGTGTTTAGCAATCAGGGCAAGGATAACCGATGCATGTTTTATGTTGATTCTAATTCACCCCAATCACTGCCAACCTCTAGCAGAGAGATGAATGTAATTGCAAAGGAACGGGTTAGTAATACTAGCCAGGAATCTGAGTAGTTCTTAAAATTTCTTAAGAAGCTCATATGGGTTTTATTCCTCATTATGACTTTTCTCTGGAGTAACAATAAGTCTTCAATGCAGATTCACAAAACTTTAGTATGTCACCATTGGTTTTTATTAGCAAAGAGGCCTGCAGCCACGGATAATATTACTCCAAAGAGCGAAGTGAGGATAATTTGGAAGGATGAAACTACAGGTATACACATTTGCGGCTGGCGTATAAAAAATGACTTCAATCTAAAACAATTAAATATCTGACATGGGGATAGCCATTACTCTAGGAACCATCAGAGGAAAAAAAACAGTCACAAAAACTACCTTCTTACAATGGTTAGAAGAGATTGGAATTTCCAAATCAACCACAAGTACTGACAACACTCACAATAATTAAAAATGGAACTGAAATTTAACAAAAATGACCGTGTACGAAGTTTATAAAACATACCAGTAGAATTTATGCTTTCCAATAAAATTTTGAAGCAATTCTGAATGCACTCTATATCTTCGGTTTGAATCTTCTGACATCGAGCTGATAAACATGTAGTAAAGAAAAGAAAAGGCCTCAAGAAACTGCTGGAAATCCATGTTGCTGTAAGTAAACCATCATGATGTTTCAATGTGATTTCCCATTCTACACGAAGCTGCAAGGCTGTTCTCTTTGTCACACTGTAGCGCCTCCAAACTCTCTGATAAATTAAGAAACCACATAAATTTCAACTCTCTCACAAAGCCCTGAATAATTTCTCATTAGAGGTTCCTAGACAATAATGCTCTCTGGAAACATCAAACTTAGGAGCATGAGTTCAAGAAAAAATACAAACTGAAAGACAAAAAAGTAGAACGAGGATAAAACTACGTCCCTCGTTTACTGTATATGATTGGTGTAGAAGAACACAGTGCCTCCACTGTCTACCCTACCCCTTGTCCCCTTCCTATCCTGAAAAATGCCTAGCAGAATTTTAACCTTTTGCTCTCGTCAAACTTACCTAGAAACCACATATTATGCAAATTTTTCTCTAGTCTCTTTATATTTGTACTCTTCTCTTCAACAAATTCTCCCCAAACCAAATACTCCCACCGTCCCAAAATGAGTATCTTGGTTTACATTTTGAGAAAAATTAAGAAGTTAGTTAGTGTTGTGGATTTCTAATATCCGTATGGACATGAGTTGTAACAAACTTAAGGGATACTGACTAACTTATTATATGGATACTATTGGTAATTAATGAGTAACTAACTTCTAAAAGAGGACATAAGACACTCATTTTGGGACAAAAATACAAGAAAAAACATACACTCATTTCAGTACGTAGGGAGTACTAGATAGTTGATAGCAAAGTAGAGTGCAATGCTTCACATAGACAACAAATTTGTCCATTTTACTAACATTGTTAAATCATCTAACCGGTGACAATACTTTCTATCCAGGTCAATAGTTGTCTACTAAAAGTGATGGAAACAACAATGAAGGGCACAAAAAATGCACCTGAATAAAGAGCGCAGCCGCTGAAGCTCGTCTAGCATAATTGCGCAGTTCTCGCTCCTGCGAGACCTTAGCAAGAAGTGCATCCCTTGTAATTTCCTTCTCACTTGCTCCTCTCAATGACACCTAATCAACCGCCACACATGACACCAACAATTAAGACAGAAAAAAAAACAATAATCAACAAAATTCAAAGCACAACGGGTTCAGTTAATGAGAAAACCCCAAAAAATAATAATTGAAGAACCATATGTTTCGACAAAGTCAAAGATCCAAACTTGTTGGAATCTTCAGTGTTTCTGCGAATTCCGAGCAACACCCAGAACATAAAAGACAACTGGGTAACCAAAATTGAAGATGAAACTCAAAAGGGTAATAGAATGAACGAGAAATTGAGTCCAGAAAGGAATGAATCTGACCCATTATTGCAAAAATTATGATCTTTAGAGAGAGAGAGTACCTGATGCTTGCGCGGTTCGTCCATGGACGATCAAGAAGACAACAACTAAACAGTAACAGAGCTCTCTGAAAATGCCAATCAATCGACACGCTTGGACTCTATGAATTGTGTTCTCTATGATGTAGCTTTACTCAGTTCCAGTTTACGCCACGCGCGCAAATACAGCGAGTCACATATATGGTGAAGTATTATACTACTATTATTAAAATTTAATTATTAATTATCCTAATTTATTTCTTAAAAACATTTATTATCCTAATAAATTATATTAGGTTTTATTACTATAATAAAGTCAAATGAATAAACATCAATAGGTTTTATCTACCCCTTCATTTTATTTTTTAAAAAGTTGAGCTACACAACAGAGGATAGCTCTCCCCTATAAACTCAAAATAAACTTACCCCATACCGCATGGGGGAAGATTTGAACTCAAGATTTCTAAGGAAATCTGAAGCGCTTAAACCGCTTGACCCAAGCTGTTTTGGTTCTATCCCTTCATTTGACACTAGTTCTTGCTTCTAATTAGGGTTTAATTTGTTTTAAACGTCAGAACTTTCTCAATACATGTTGGATCAAGAGGTTTAAGCGTTTTGGATTTCTTTTGAGGTATCGGGTTTGAGTCTCCTTGTCCATAGTATGGGGTGAGATTTTGGGTTAATAGGGGAGAGCTACCCTTGTTGTATAGCTGAACTGATCACGTGATCGACAATAGTACACGTCAGACTCCAACTGTGATAGATGTAAGATAGCATTTCATTTCATTTTTTGAGGTAAGAATGCTAAAATGATATTGTTTCAGGTGTGGCTATATCTCAAAAACGTAATATTTTCGTTCCATCTATCGCAACTGAAGGTTGACATGTATTAAAATCTTATGTGGCATGATGTGTTACCCTAAACTGACTTGACACATCAAAAGCGGCTACAACCGATAACGTATGTTTAACTAAAGAAAATATAAGATTCTAAGGACTAAACCATGCTAAACCCTTATTAGTAGCTAATAAAAGAATGTCAAACAAAATCATTTAACACTAAAAAAAATTTAAGTAATAATTAATTATTTACGAGTAAACAACATTTATTTAGAATTCCAGAATTATTAAAAAACTGAAATTTCCGGCATAAACAAGAGGAGAATGTAGAGCTATTGGCGCCTGAAATTCATGGCTGCCGTTATCCAACTACCCATTTTCTCTCCATCTCCGACCCTTCTCTTCTCTTTCACCGCCCAAACCCTACCTTTCTCTTCCTCCAAAACCCTCCTCCTTCTCCCCAACCCCAATCCTCACCGCCGCCGCCATTGCCGCCGCCATATCCGCTTCTCTCCGACTCCTCAACCGGCCCACATATCTCTCGCCGGACCCAAATCTGCAAAACTCCTTTCTCGCTCCAAGCCTCTCAAGCTCGATTCTTCACGAGACGACATCGCCTACTATGCGAAATTGCTCCAGCTCTCCGTTCAATACGGCGACGCCGAGCTCGCCAAGGCGGTGCACGCTTTCTTCGCCAAGCTCGAAGAGAACTCATGTCTGGGTCACGCTCTCATCACGGCTTATCTCAAGCTGGGTCTTTTGCGCGACGCCTCCAGTGTCTTTTCGAGCCTCTCCAGCCCCAACGTCGCCTCCTACAGTGCGCTCATTTCTGGATTCGCCAAGTCGCGACGAGAGCTCGAGGCAGTGGAGCTTTTCTTGAAGATGCGGAGGTCAGGTATTGAGCCTAACGAGTATAGTTTTGTTGCCATGTTGACTGCTTGTAATCGAATTGTGCTGTTGGGGTTGGGTTTGCAAGTTCATGGATTGGTTGTTAAGATGGGTCGTGCTGGTTCGGTTTTTGTTTCGAATGCGCTTATGGGTTTGTATACCAAATGTGGGTGTTCGGATTTTGCGCTTAAGGTGTTTGTTGAAATGCGTGAGAGAGATGTTGCTTCTTGGAACACTGTGCTGTCTAGTTTGGTGAAGGAATTGAAGTATGAGAAAGCATTTGAATTCTTTTGTTATATGCAACGAATGGATGGGTTTAGAGTAGACCATATTACGCTTTCGACGATGTTGACTGCGTGTACTGGCAGTGTTGCTGCTATAGAAGGTCGAGAGCTTCATGCTTTTGCAACCAAGACTGGTTTGGGGGGGAATTTAAGTGTGAACAATGCCCTTCTCGGGTTTTACATCAAGTGTGGAACTTTAGAAGACGTGGAGGCTCTGTATAAGAGGATGCCCTCTAGGGATATCATTACTTCAACTGAAATGGTAAGAGCCTATATGGAGTTTGGGTTGGTGGATTTGGCGGTGGAAATATTTGATAGTATGCCTGAGAAGAATGGTATTTGCTATAATGCCTTGTTGGCTGGTTATTGTCGTAATGGTGAAGGCTGGAAGGCCTTGACTTTGTTCATCAGGATGGTGGAGGATGGTATAGAGTTATCAGAATTAACTCTGACTAGCGTTATTGGCGCTTGTGGGTTGCTCATGAATGGTAAAATTGGCGAGCAGATTCATGCGTTTGTTTTGAAGTTTGGTTTTGGGTCAAATTGTTGTATTGAATCAGCGTTGCTTGATATGTGCACAAGGTGTGGAAGGATGGCTGATGCTGAGAAAATGTTCCATCGGTCGCCGTTTGACCAGGAAAAGGCTATAAATTGGACATCAATGATAGGTGGATATGCACGAAATGGACAGCTGGAGGAAGCGCTTGATCTTTTCCACCGGTATCATTCAGACGGAACCGTGGTTTTGGATGATGTTGCATCAAACTCAGTACTTGGTGTGTGTGGAAGTTTAGGCTTCCATGAGATGGGGAAGCAAATTCACTGTCACGCTCTAAAATCTGGGTTTTTCGCTGATATAATGGTAGGAAATGCCATGATTAGTATGTATTCTAAGTGTTGGAACATGGATGATGCAATTAAGGTATTCGATGTTATGCCCGTGCACAATGTAGTTTCATGGAATAGTTTGTTAGCTTGCTATATCCTTCACAGGAAGGGCGATGAGGCCTTGGCTGTCTGGTCAAAGATAGAAAAGGGAAGCTTAGAACCAGATGCAATCACTTTAATTTTGGTTATTTTAGCTTACAGACACACAAGCTCAAATTTAGTTGATGACTGTCGAAAATTGTTTCTCTCAATGAAAACCGTTTATGGCATTGAACCCACTTCAGATCATTACGCCTCCTTGATTGGTGTTTTGGGATTCTGGGGTCTTCTTGAGGAAGCTGAGGAAATGATCGCTAAGATGCCATTTCAGCCAACACCTTCTGTCTGGCGTGCTTTGCTTGATAGTTGTAGGTTCCATCTGAACATAACCCTTGGACAACGGGTCGCAAAGCATATAATTGCATTGGAACGTCAAGATCCATCAACATACATACTTGCGGCAAATGTTTATTCAGCATCTGGGAGATGGCTTTCCTCTGAAATGGTTAGGGAGGAGATGAGAGGAAAAGGCATTCGGAAACATCCAGCTCGAAGTTGGATCATTCTTCAAAACACCGTCCAATCATTCTACTCAAGAGACAAATCACATTCCCGAACAGAAGACATCTATGGCGAGTTAGAGAGACTCATTCCGGAATGCCTAAAAGCTGGGTATGTGCCGGACACAAGTTTCGTTCTTCATGATCTAGAGGAACGTAATAAGGAGGAATTTTTGTTCCATCATAGTGCAAAACTAGCTGCGTCCTATGGGCTTTTGACGACCGAACCCGGAAAACCAGTTCGTATTATGAAGAACATACAACTATGTGGAGATTGCCATAGTTTTTTGAAATATGTTTCAGTTGTCACCAAGAGAGAGATAGTGTTGAGGGATGCTTCTGGGTTTCATTGTTTTTCAAATGGTAAATGCTCTTGCAGAGATCACTGGTGATTTGTCTAACTTAGAACATCATGTGCTCTTGTGTGGATGTCTTGGAAGCTCCATTCCAAACAAAGTTTTGGTTTTTTTTGAGGAGTTTTAGCCATTGTAAACAGTGTATTTAGACATACATGTAGGCTGTAATTTTTAGCAAGGAATATATTGACAGCATTTAGAGGGAGAAAAACTTCTGTCAAGTGTAAGTCATTGCTGTTTTCAAGTTTTATTGTTACTTATAACTCAAGAATATAGCTGTAATATTTTATAATAAGAAACTGGAAAACCTGACTGCTTACTCTTTTCTTCCTACTTCTTTGTTAAAGTTTCTCTTTTGAACTACTATCGATCTTCTTCGACTGGCGGTGAATCAATTCTTTTTTGCTTATATTATTATGTACTGACTGAATAAACACATATTTAACGTATTTGGCCTAATTAGTCTTGCTTTTCCACTTGTTTCTTCTTCACTGTTGGCTCCTCTTGTTTTTTCTTCACTATTGGCTCCTCTTGCTAACGTCTCACTGTCATCTCCGCTTTCACTTTACTTCTGATATAACATGCTCTCCTTGACATGGTAGTTCCAAAATGTTGCCTTCATATGCATGTGCACAAGCTTTTCCAATGGTTACAGTTTGAAACCTTATAAGCCCGGGATTGCCTCCTAGCTCTTCGAACAATATCAATGTGTTTTCGTTGTTTTCGCGCAGAATGTCACGTGGGATATGATACCTGACAGTTTCCAAGATATATCAGCAAACAAGTTTCTTCAAGAAACAGAAACAATCATCAGTAAAAACATATATATACCATCTTTGGCTAGATTTGCCACATATATATACCTGATACGAAAAATGATTTATCCTTAGCCCCGAGAGAAGTAAAAAAGCCCGAGAAGTGCACAAGGCTTTCCCCGATTTTGCAAAGGTAAGGTCATAAGGCAACAACCTTAACGATGAAAGTAACAACTAAGACAAATTACCTTGTACCAAGTTAACATCTTGTTTGCTGGAAGATTATTTGCATGCCACTTCCTCATTTCAGCATTTTCTTCACCATGTAACCTGACCTTATATACCCAATTGCTTGAAGATAAGTCTTTGGTTACAGTTGAATCGTGCTCTTCGTTTCCAACCAATTCCACTGGACCAAGAACTCCAACTGGTATTGTATCAAAGTTCGGGCCATAGATCTAAGCAAAAAGAGAAACAGAGAACACAAGCTTTTAACTCGTTCTCTACACACAAAAAACATATGATTATGTAATGTATAGGTAGAACTTACTGTCAATCAAACTGTAACGCTGGCAGTTTGATTTTTTGCTCGAAAGTGAACGCGAATTGTCCATTTGTAGACCATTGAGATCCTAAAAAACCGAATTAGATATCAAACATTTGAAGAAAAACAACATTGAAGAATCCATAAATATGTAAATCCAATGACTCACCAACATGTTTCCTATTTTCAAATGCATGAAGTACATGCCCTTTGGTATGTACTCTCAAAGTTGCTTCTTGGCGTTTACTGATTTCAACACTAAAACAAAAGAAGTAAATTCTGAAAAGTTAGCATGTATGTACTTATATTAAACAAAACATAAGAAATGAAACAAACAACAAAATCTATCTACCTAGTACGGTACCACAAGTAGTCACTAGTATCATATAATTTGTCACAGCTTTTTGTTCGAGAAGTTTTGCACCAGTTGAATTGTCCTTTGCAAAACCATTCTTGATGTGCTCAAAACTCTCAGATCTCCATAACCATTTCAAGCTATAAGGCTCTTCCTCGTCATCAGCTTTGTTATCTTTCTTCACCATGATAGATGTCTGGCTATTTACCTATAAAAAGTTCAGCAAAACACTCACTCATTGTCGAAAGAAACGAAAACTAAATCATATGCAATATACGAATGATAATCAATCACCTTAGCAGTGTTGTAAGCTTCTGTGTAGCAATCCGGGAGGATACTAACAGACCAAGCAAGAACAATATACACATTACCATCAAAATCAACTGTGATATCATTGTTTCTATCAGCATTTGCCAAGAAACAGCTCGAGTTTCCTTCGTAACTGTAAACTGTAGCCTGAAAGCTCAAAAGAACACAAACAATGACATAATTGCTCATTAATCTCAAGCCAGATTATCATAGTTTACGAGAAACTCACCGACACATCATTCCCATAATCAACATTCCTCACAGAACCATAGTCAGAGTCCTCTCCATTGATCTTAGGAGAAGATGAAGCTGCCTCAAATGTCCCCACTTAGGTTGATTTTTGTTACCTACAAAGATGTTAAAAGACACATAACAACTAAATTTTCGAAACGAGAAGTTTTTATTTTGTTAGATTCTTCTTATGTTTACCATATTCATCAAGTGGCGCGTCATAATCATATGAAGTTGTAACATACGGGCCACCAGAAGCTCGACCAAAATTCGTGCCACCATGATACTACAATGACAATCAAATAGAAAAAATGCATAATAAAACACATCAATATGAGTAGCAAAAACTGATATAAGGAAAAATATAGACTAACCATGTAATAGTTTTGAACCATACCATGTTAAATTTCATAAATGGTCTACATACAATGGTTTGGGTTTCTCATACTAAAAGGTCAACCTTATTAGTAGGGTTTGACTTCCACCGTTATTTTAGCCTCTTCGATTTATATTTATCTGATGTGGGTCACATCACCCACTTCAACACTACTTATAATACAGAAATGATATAGTTTGAAATAGTTTAGAATTCTTAAGGTTTTAGAGTCATTAATTGCTTAGTGAATACATTGAACCAACCTTAATCCATTTATGGGATACATCTTGAACATATTTTCCTTGATAATAGTATATGATTCATTTATAGATGCTAATATTATCACTTCACATGTCTCAAGTATCCCTCCAAAATACTAACATTAATATTTGCTAATTATAGAGCTTGTGAGCCCCCAACCTTAATGAACCTAGTACAATTAAATTAATTTACTAAAAAATTCCCTTCCAATGGGTAAGTTCATAGGCAATTATATATAAAACTCAAAACAACTCTCTTTTAATTAGAGCTGGTGTGTGTGACGCGTTCGTGTTGCGTTGAGTGTTAATTAATTGTGTACTGCACGATTTGAGATAACATGTGCAGTAATCGTGTTGAATGTTTGAGTATAAACACATGTTTATAAATACAAAGCAAGAAGACGTCAAGGTAAATGAGTCATATTGATATGACACAACACGCTATGATAGATAAAAAAACATCATTGAACATACATTATGTATAATATGACCAACACATTTAACACTACACTATTCAACATGTTTGCTGCGCTCTTAAGATTAATTTATTATTTTATCATTAAGTGTGAGCTAGCATTATGTATGTCACAGCATGAGTAATTAAGTTAGTGGTCCATTTTTTATAACATTGATTTTACTCCTAAAATACATAGATTATCATTCAATTTTATGAAAATAATCAAATGAGCATTGAGCAATTAAGAAAGGGAGATGCATCGTTCAAAAAAGAAAAGAAAAAAAAGAAGAAAAGAAAGGTAGATACATATATATATATATATATCCATGCATATAGTGAAAAACGTTAAAAGATTATTATGAGTGTTAAAATAAATTCTAGTAAATTGGGGTCCTAAGTCCTAACCCAAATTAAATGCTTGAGGAAACGAAAATGGAAAAAATGTGATGCGAGTAAAATATTTGGAAAAGGAACAAAATGACTATTGAGCCCCTCACAAAACAACCGTTAGCGTCTACGGTACGAAAGGCATGCAACACATTTCTGTTTTCCAATGCCGCACGACCCTCAACATTTGGCTGGACAGTCGGGTCTGACTGCTGTTTTCTGTATCAGACCCATAATTGTCTTTCCAACCACTTGGTTGGTTCATACTTCACAGTATAGCAGTAGTAATTATTCATTTAATCCTAATTTTGCTTTTTTTATTTGGCCAAATTTACACTTCTAAGTACAAATTTACCCTTTTTGGTTAGCTCCAGAAATTATTAACAAGGGCATTACGGGTATAGTAAAATGCAAAGTTATGTTTTAAACTTGATTCAAAATTACAAGTGGGTAAATTTAGAGAAACTAGCAAATTGGGAATGGCAAGAGAAGCAACGGTGACAAAAAGTCTTCTCCTCCGGTGGCGGTGCGTTATGAACACAGCACAAGACAAGTTCCAGTCCCAAAATCACATGCATATATGTCAATTATGGTTTGGCACATTTATTAGAATCAGATCCATCTCCTCAAAACTCCAATTAAAGGAAGTTTAAGAATATTAAAGTTCAAGTGACTGTTGCGAGCACAGAGCATCATCTTTTTTGTGGTACCAAACCAGATATCAACTCATACGTGAGACCATGACGTGACAGACCACATTAATATCATCACCTTCAACTTTGGTTTACTTTACTATTTTTTTGCAATCCATTTTTTCAATTTGATTTTTTATTATTTATTGTTTGCGGTTAGTTCTATCAAAATCGTTTTCTAAACATAAATGTGATTGAATATGTTAAATTTGTTACATTTTTGGGCTGCGACAGATATTAATTCGTTATTGTGTCAAGTTGAAAGTTTATGGTAAATGAGTCAATTAAAATTTGATTTATTCGTTTATAAGCTAACTTACATAACACGACTAAAACATAATTTAAATAGTTGAACTTAGAATTACACGAGCTAACTCAATATGTTTAAATAAATAGATTGATATTGACCCGAAACGACCCGATATATTTAATCCATTGACTTTTTACTCAACTTGTTTGAAATTTCTCATCTTCATTCTTAAATTAACGGGTCGATAAACAAGTTACACGATCCATCCAATTATACTAACTAGGTGAGTTAAAATTTAGATAAATTCGACGTAAAATTGGTAATTTAGACTTGAATACGTGGACATCGTCGAAATTGTTCAAGTCGGACAGGATAAACCCGCACAATTAGACACGTTTTTGGCTTTCCATTGAATTGTGGTCACGGGTAGAAAATATAAGGTCCAAATTTATGAAGTGTTAAGAGGCTTCCATCACATTAGCGGTTCCACGCGGTGGCAAGGAACCGAACGAGTCTTCGAGTTCCGGCGGTTTGTGCTTTATGAGAGGGGCAAACTGGTCAATTTCGCTTCCTGACCTCAGCTTCGCCGCCCACTGCGGCTCTTAAATCATCCACGAGAACTTGACAGCTAAGCCAAGGCTACCATACTCGTCAATCACCAAAATACCCTCGTTATTTTGTACATATTTCATATATACCATACTCTGTGACAGTTCATTAATGACTTACATTTATTATTGTAAGCATCTCCACAATTAATATGTTTTACATGGCATGCACAAAAATTACTATAAAGTAGCAATAAGAGCATGTTTGGTAACATTTCTAAGACCTAAAAAAGCAAATAACAAAACATGAAGAATTGTTAAAATTATATATATATATATATAATGATACTTAAAAAGAGTGAGGTAGGCCAAGGTGCCTGTAATGACCTGCATGCATTTGATTCATCTGTGCACTTTGAGCGGTGATAGTTGTCCTCAACTCTCATTTATATAAGAAGAAATTAAATCTCAGTAAGAAAAATTAACGGCTATAATTTAATAAATTCTATGCCTACATTTGAAAACTAGTTCGAAATCCGATCCGACCAAACTTCAGTGCCATTCGAGAGTCTGATTCGAGTCATGCGTTATCAATTCGAACTTGACTATAACAATTCGACTTGTCATTTCTACTTTTACTCTCACACGATATTTTTGAAGCTAAACTGAATGAGACTGTGACAATTCCAATTTTAAGAATTTAAATCAATTTTTATGTCTAATTAATTTTTAGATTATACTTTACAAGTGCAAGACTCAACCACAAATTAATTTCTTGCAAGGAACTGACAATAGACCCACGTGTTTACAAAACAAAGCAACTCAAATTCTGAGTTATTGGACAAAACGAAAAGGGTAAAACGGGAAAGGTAAAAAAGTTGCATGTAAAAGAACTCGAAAGCCTAGAGAGTGGATCGATCAGAACACAAACACAAGCGTAGAGGACGCTTGGCGTGATGGTGCAACCACACAACACCACATGTAATTGCTTCTCTCATTCCCATCTTTGGTAAAAGCTGAGACCATACTCTCCATCTCCACCATACCAAACACACCCTTAGTAACAACAACATAAACAAGTGCTAGCTCTCAGCTACCTAGTACTTACAAAACAACCTCAAGCTAGCTCGATTGTTCATGTTCATGGCAGATCCTCAGAAAAAACAGCATGCATGTTGGTGTTTGTCACCATCCATGGCTCTGTTGCTCTTCATGGTTCCTTTGATTCTGGTTTCTGGGTTTGTCTCTGTTATGGGCTCCAAGTCCTTTAACTGGGACTTCATTACAATCTATCCATGGCAATGGAGCTCATATAATAAAGCTTCTTCTTCTTCTTCTTCTTCTTCTCCACCATTACCATTACCAGTTGCTGTGTCTCCAGAGACCGCCATGGATTTGAGCTCTTCGAGGGTGGTTTTGGGTGTGGACCACATGGAGGAGGTGATGCTCTCTGAGACAGCTTCAGCTCCAATGTTTTCCATGGATGGTTTACAGGAACTTCAAGATTCTGGAGTAAGGATTTACTTTCTTTAATGCTGTTTCATTCTTTTTTGTTTTTCAATTATATGGAATTAAAGATTCTCAACTGTTGGGATTCTTTGAGGTTGATTTGTTCTTACGTTTTCAAAATTGGCAATTAATGTTGTCCAATAAAATGGGTGTCACTGTGTCTCAATGTTTCTTGCCTTGGAAACATCAGTCCTAAAAACCCTTGTTCAAGATTTAATAATTAATCGGAGTAATTTGTTTTAATTTTGGAAAGTATTTCATTTTGGTCCTGTAAATATTCATTTTGCTCTAAATTGGTACTTATTTTTATTTCAATTTGGCACCTACACTTTTTATATCGTTTCAATTTGATCCCAACTATATTATTTAGTTTCAAATCGGTACAACCTATATAGGTGAGATCAAATTAATTAGGACTTAAGTAAATTAACCTTACAAGTGCCTTTTTGAACCAAAATTCTTCAAAAATATATTTAAGCTGGAGCATTCATGACACTCTGTTTCTTGAGCAATAGTACCACTTTAATAATGACCAAATAAATTCTATTTTTCTACTTATGGAGTTGAGAAAATTGTGTGCCACTTGCATTTTGTGTGTGTGTGATTTATGTCCTTTTTCTCTGAATTTAATGAACAGTCACTAAATTAACTATTTAACCAGAATTGGACTGAAGAAGATCATGGGAGCTTAAATATATCCATGGAAGGACCACAAATTGTTCCTCCCATGTATGATTCATATGCTCCAGCTCCAGCTCCAACTCTGGAAGCTAGCCGAGAAGAAATGACCAATTTAGAGAGGCTTGAAGTTGGTTTGGGCAGAGCTCGTGCAGCGATAAGAGAAGCTAATTTTGGAGATCAAGTACCGGACCCCGAATATGTCCCACTAGGCCCAATGTATCGCAATGCCAATGCGTTCCATAGGTAATTTTGACTTTATCCATGATATCTAGACGACAATCGGATTATTGAAATTAATATTGTTCTTGTGTTGATGTTATTAACCTAGGAATTTGCTAGGAATGCATATTGTTATTGTTTTGCCTAAATTATGTGCACATATAGTTTCTATGTTACAACATATGTTTGTGACAACCAATGCACTTTGAGAAGTCACAAACTTGCAAGTTTAGCTCTGAAGTTAGTTAATTCTCAACATGACTTTTTTTTTTTTTTTTTTGCTGTTGTAGGAGCTACTTGGAAATGGAAAAACAGTTTAAGGTTTATGTTTACGAGGAAGGAGAACCGCCATTGTTCCACAATGGTCCGTGCAAGAGTATATACTCCATGGAGGGAAATTTCATAAACTTGATTGAGATGGATCCCCAATTCCGAACCAGAGATCCCGAGAAAGCACAAGTCTATTTCCTTCCCTTCAGTGTAGCAATGCTCGTACAATTTGTGTATCCCCGTGACACACGTGATTTCAGTCCAGTAAGGCACATTGTCGTAGATTATGTTGATGTCATTGGTGGAAGATACCCCTATTGGAACCGAAGCCTCGGAGCTGATCATTTCATGGTCGCTTGCCATGATTGGGTAAAAACCTAACAACTCATTCTATTATGTATACAAATGTCTATTGCATAGAAATTTAGGAACAAATTGTTCTAATTTTTTTGCACATTACAGGGTCCCATAACATCGTTTTCGATTCCAAATCTTTATAAAAACTCCATAAGAGTTCTTTGCAATGCCAACACCTCCGAGGGATTCAACCCTGCAAAAGATGTATCGTTCCCCGAAATCAATCTCCTCACCGGCACAACAAAAGGCTTCCTAGGTGGACCGTCCCCTTCACACCGTCCAATCCTAGCCTTCTTTGCCGGAGGACTTCACGGCCCCATTAGGCCTATCCTTCTTGATCATTGGGAAAACAAAGACGAAAACATAAGTGTGCACCGGTACCTTCCAAAAGGGGTATCATACTACGACATGATGAGAAAAAGCAAGTATTGCATTTGCCCTAGTGGTTATGAAGTCGCGAGTCCACGCATAGTCGAAGCAATCTACGCGGGGTGTGTTCCGGTGCTGGTTTCGGACCATTACGTGCCACCATTTGCTGATGTCTTGAATTGGAAGTCGTTTTCGGTTGAGGTTTCAGTTAAGGATATCCCGAACTTGAAGAGGATTCTGATGAGCATATCGCCGAGGCAGCATATAAGGATGCAGAGGAGAGTGACACAAATAAGGAGGCATTTTGAGGTGAATTCTCCTCCCAAGAGGTTTGATGTTTATCACATGATTCTTCATTCTGTGTGGCTTAGAAGACTGAATGTTAGGGTTCATAATAATTATCAATAAGCTGAGACAAGTTGTTGCTCATTTTTTGTTCCTAGTTTTGAACTGTTGATTGATGTATGTTTTAGATTAGGCTGTTTCTGCTGATTTGAGCAAATGTAAGTGTGTAAGCTGTAAATTTATCCATCTGATTTTCACAAAACTAAAGGTTATTTTATTTCCAGGAATGGTTGTTGGTAGAGTTGGCAAGTTGGGTGTTGCACAATTTCGACATGTTTAGTATTGATAAGAACATAACACGTCTAACACGATAACTAAGGGGGTCGTGCTGACACAACACTAATATGATTCAAAACATTTTGTACAAGATTTGTGTAATTATCCCTTTTTAATGTATAAAGCGACGTTATAATTTACATGACAAATATATATTTTATATTTTTATAGTTTAAAATTTAGTTTAATCAAATAATAGTCCGACTCATATGATACATATAAAACAAGACCTATGTTATCAGTCAAATAATTATTATGTCATATTTCATTGATTGACACGTCTTTTATTTTTATAAGTATTTTTATACAATATTTATTACATACAGCATTACTTATTTAATTATATGTCATATTATTGTTGGTTAGGACTAGCATACACAAAATAATGTAGGTATGAAAAAATTTCCTCTCTGTTTCAGTCATCAAATTGGTGAGTCATACAATTGAAAAATAGTTGTTTTAACTTCTTTTGCGATTTTAGATGCAATGCATCTTACATTAAATTAATGTGAGATTTTGGTATCAAACACGTAGAATTAAGTTGTCCTACAACTCAAAAGATCTCTTATGTAAATAATTAATTTGACTCGAACTAGTGAGAAAGTAATATATTATGTGTGCTCTAAAAAATGAAAATCTTATTCGTTCATCTGTTTTTTCTTCTAATCTTTCTTCCATTTTTTAACCACCAAGAACTTCTCTTTCGGCACTGCTTCAAATTTTTTATTATTCATAATTCGTAATCAGTCGATATAGTTTAAGAAATTAATAATCTCCTAACAAATAGTGAGAAAAAAACTTGTTTTATAACTAGTGTTTATTTTTCATCGAATTGTTATAACAAAACCGTCAAATTAAAATTGTGTTTGAGAACATGAATTTGATTTTAAATTCATCATTTGAAATGTTGTATTTCAAATTTAAATATAATATTTGAAAAATCATAAAATTTTAAATTACAAAGTAAGAGTTATTATTCAAAATCTCGTGTTTAATCATGTTTTGAATGCTATTAGATGTGACTCAAATCCAAATTCTTAGAGTTTCAAAAGTCTAAATTTTTTCATCAGGCTCAAATCTAATACTCCCTTCGTCCCAAAATGAGTGTCTTGTTTTCATTTTTTGCAAAAATTAAGAATTACCAGATAATTTAATGTGTTTTCAATATTACCCTCACTTTTCCA
>JAYMTF010001546.1:0-22701 GCA_036897485.1 Pelargonium nanum | reverse complement strand
GAGAGACAACAGCAAATGGAGAAATCATGTTGAAGCACTGCAGCACAGATTAACAAGTAGCAGATATATTCACCAAAGCCCTAAAATTTGAGTTCTTAAGAAACTTGTATGGTATGTCAAGAAAGTGTGTTAAGGAGGAGTGTCAAATTATAACACACTCTCCATGTACAAGAGATAAGTGTCATCTCCCTAGCTAGAGTATCATGCTTAGTGTCAAATGTCCACTTATGTGTTGTCTTCCTATTTAGTGTGTCATGCATGAGTACAAATGTGTGAATTATGTAATCATCCTTAGCTTGAAAGAAGACATGTGTCTTCATATGTGTCAAGAGCTTAGAGCTCTAAAATGTCTCTAAATAGTATGTAATCTTTTCTTGTAATCAATCAAGTTCAAGTGTAATAGCAATACACAAGAGAGTTAATAGTTAGCCTTTGTCTTCCTTTTACAAGTTCTTTTTAGTTAGTTAGCCTTCTAGTTTTTCCTTCCATTTTATAGTTCTATAAACACTTAACTTTCCTTCATTTTTCTAGACACTCTCCTAATAGCCAATTTCCTTCCATATTTTCATACACTACTCCTCTACAAAAAACTAACAGTGGTATCCACTTGAAACGTCCTGGAACTTTCAACAAAATTTTCCAGCGGCGTTCGGCTCTTAGACGTGGAGCTGTGTCTAAGATAAGCCTTCTACTCAAGTTGCTAAGGATGGTAACAAGGATGCAAAAGAGAGCAGCAACAATGCACCAGTTTGAATAAGTATTTTGGGACAAGTTTCTATATATCAAAGTGAAGAGTACAAATCTCTAACCTCCTTAAGGCAACTATTACAGTCCCTATTTATACACATGAGATCTACTTCATTTCCTATTACATGAGTCATTCCTTATAAGCTAAGGATTGCTGGAAATATGGACAGCTCCGGCTTGCATGGTCTTGATTAGGAAATCTGGACACCTCATGAGATTAAGGGAGGAGGTCATCTCCTTAAGTGCTCAAGTTTAACATTGAGCTGCCACCTATTTGACACCTCATGCTTGAACATTTTCAAGCTATGTAGCAAAAAAGATCATGAGTCTTCTCGGATTGAGTTGAAGATTTTTTACAATGAAATCAATCAAAATAACAATAAGATCATCATACATTTTAAATAACCTATAAAAAATAAAGCAATCAATTACAAAAAACAGCTCATCCATCATCAATTCATCATCAAGTACAAAATGAGCTGTTTTTGTTGTTGTTGTTGTTGTTGATTGCTTTAGTTTTAATGGATTGGTTAAATGATTTACTATCTGTTTTGTACTTGATTGGTTTGATTGTACAAATCTACAACATAATTGTTTTCAAAAATGTTCTAGGAACTCATGTGCTTCAAGTGACAATTATGTAGGGGTCATCTACACTTATATGTTGTAAATTACTTTGAAAAATAGTTTTAGGAACTGATGTAGTGACAAGTTTGCAGGGATCATCTGTAATTATCCCTAAGAACTAACAACTTATCTAGCCACTCGTGAGACTTCCATGTTGTTTAGCTCTTTTGTAGGGTTTGTTAGCTATCATGGATACTACTCTCGCTGGTTTATGGCTTTAATGGAGGGAATGAGCAACATATATTGTTTGTGTACTTTTGAGGACTTGTTTAATATGAATCCTGTAATCTTGAGTTTTTCCTAGTTATACCACTCGCCGGAGTTGAGTTTTTTTTTTTTCATCGGGGGAGAATGACAAGGAACAACCAATATTATTTAGTTTTTGTTTTGTTTACTAATTTTTAGTAGTAACATAATTGTTTTAAAATTAGATTTGGGTAGGAGTTGGTTGTGTTTTATATAAATACTAGTTTATGTTTAGTTTGGAGGCAGCTTTTACGATATTTGTAAATTTCAAACAATTTCTTTCTTCCTTTTCTTCTCCTTAATTTCTTTCTTTGTTCTTAAATTCGGTCTTCTTTCTTTTTGATTTATGTATTATCATGACTGTCCTAGATCACTTATTCATGTGCTTTAGATTTGAGTAAATTTAAAAGGTTTGTCATAATTGTTTCTTCCATAGCAAGTTTATCCATACCTCTTGTCTCTTCTATAGGAATTTTTGCACGAGAAACCATATACTGCTGAGGATATTGAGAAAATCACCGAGGAGCACTTGTCAACAGTCTTCAGGGATTCTCGTACATCTTTGGATGTACTAAACGTTGCTAAGCACTTTAAATTACAACAGGTATTTATTACTAGAGGTTTAAATGGCAAAAATTGCTTCAGCTGATTTAAATGGTAAATTTGTTCCCTTTTGGTTTGTTTTCTTGTTCTTTATCCTGCTCATGTCCTGAACTTGGTAGGCTCTAAATTCCATGAACTCATAATCTGATGTTTTATATTGTTATTTGGTTACATGTTCTATGTCAGAGAAACCTTTTTTTCAATGTTTTAAAAACCAACCTGGAAGCTTAACTGGTCATGTCACCGGGTTGACCGGCTGCGTTATACGTGATGCCATCATCAAGTTAGCTTATGACATCATATGAACAAAAAAAATCAGGATTTTTTTTAAGAATTTTGATAATTAATGTTATACATTGACAATAAATGAAATCAATATATCATATATAATATTCCTTCCATCCCAAAATGAGTGCCGTTGTTTCTATTTTGAGAAAAACTAAGAAGTTAGTTAGTGTGATATATTTACTCTTGTATCCTCATGATTATGTTTTATAACAACTAAAGAGATACTAACTTATTAGAATGATATTATTGACAATTTTGCATAACTAACTTCCTAAATAAGTTGAGAGGACACTCATTTTCGGACAAATATTCGAGAGAAACATAACACTCATTTTGGGATGGCATGAGTACTTATTATATCTAAGATATTTAACTCAAAATACATTTTAATTTAATGCCTTCAAAGGTTGAATTGTGAATTTTAAGACTTAAGTTAGAGGGTGGAGTTTTAGGTTTTAACTTTTATATTGGTAAAATTGATCTCAAGTCAATACACAAAAGAGAAACCCAATAACACTAAAAAATCAAAGTCCAGCAGAAAAACTAATCAAAATATATATTTTTTCAAAGCCTGTTCTACCGGCACCGGGTTTGACTGGTTTGTACCGGGGTTTCCAGGTTTGATCAGGGCACTGAGTCATATATTAACCAGACTGGTTGCCAAACTGGTCGAACCGGCTGTGTCGGGTTGGTAAACGGAAATATATATATATATATATATTTCCGTTTACCAACCTAAAGAAATGCATTTATAGCTATTTACTGAGAGCTCAATGTATATACTATCATAATGTTCTAATCATACTGCAGAATCTTTGTAATTATTTGAAACTATCAAATGAGGAAGAATTACTATAATTGGAGTAGAATTATTGTCGTTGACATCTTGAATTAGAACGTTCGTTGCATCACATGCTCACTTGTTCAAGTCAGTGTCGATCTTTGTGTCCATCCCTTTCAAGATTATAAGCATTCTTAACGTCGACTGACTATTTTCAGAGAGCCTCTCATGTATACTCCGAAGCTAAGCGTGTACATGCCTTCAAGGACACTGTTTCATCAAAATTAAGGTAAGGCATATCTAGTAATGATACATATTTGTACAACAGTTCTTTCCATTTTTATAAAAGAATTCAGTACTCTGCCGCGTGCTTAGGGGGGCATTCATTTAGCCATTTTAAATTGTAATTAATTAATTAATTCAATTTTTTGTAGGCATATTTGAAATTTTAAAAGTATTCTCTTTCCTTGATTGAATTGAAATATTTACAAAACTGAATGTTTCAAAAACAGCACCTCCTCTCTTGTTAGTTTTCCTCTTTTGTTAGTTTTTTGAAAAATTCAACATTCTAAGGTGGCGTTCGTATAATATAGTTTTTAACTTAATTAAAATAGTTACAACTCATTTTCCTATGTGTTAAATAATTCCAAATTTTAAGGAATTGAAATAACATGATTAATGTGTTATTTCAATTCCTTAAAAATTGGAATTATTCAACTCATTTGAGGAAAGAGAGTATTTTTTAATCTCATATATGCCCTCATGAAAAAATTAAACGAACGCAATAATTGTAATTTTAAAATACCCAATATGTCCTATTTTCCCAGGATTTCAATTAAAATTGGGTAAACAAACGCCACCTGAATGTTTCATTTCGTGGAATCTAGTAATTCGCATTTTAATTAGTTCTATAGAAAATGAGAAGAAATGTAAAATACAATTGTTCACCCCTAGTAAAAAACTTTTGATCGCAACCCCTAGTAAAATAATTCAGCATCTACTCTCTTACTCAGGATGTACAAACTGCATGGCCTTCTAAAATGGCCGTATCGAGGCTAATATGTTTGTTCTTGACTAATCAGAGATGCTAACATGAAAATTTAATAGTTGAGGCTTTTCAAAGTGTTTTTTTTCTTATTACAAATGGAAGCATGGTGCTATAGGTGTTTGATTTAGGAACACAAGCACAAGTCTCTAAACATATAAACAAACACCAAATCCTGTTCAGCATTAAATACAATTGTTAGCAAATGATTTTTTCTGATATATATGTATTTAGTTGAATCTTACTTTCTACCATTAATTGCTGCAGTGACGAGGACATGCTAAAGAAGCTTGGTGATCTCATGAATGAGAGTCACCATAGCTGCAGTGTTTTATATGAGTGCAGGTATGCTATGCTAGTTCCTCTTCTACGGGTATGCAATACCAAAATAGTAACTAAGATCAATAATGAAAATCACATGAGACATATGGAAAATATGCTATAAATAATTCAAAATATCATGTGTTCCCACACTGAAGTGCTTGAAGTTTGAGATTACTTTCTGAAGTGATTCGAATGGAAAAATAGATCGTTTTTTCATGTGCAAAGAATAGTACATATAGAAAAGAAGAGACCTCATTATTTCCATAACTTAAAGAGAATTTTATAAGCTATACAATCCTAGCATTTATTACAAAATATTAGATCCACTAATTTAGCTAATTAGAATCCCTAAAAATACTGACACATCCTCAAGTAGGTGGATACATATTGATCATGTCCAATTGTTTACAAAGAATTCAAAATTCTTCCTAAGTAACTCTTTTGTGAAGACATTAGCCAACTTGTTGTGATGTAGGGACAAATGGAATACAAATGAGTCTACTTTTAAGTTTCTCTTTTATATATGCCTATCGATTTCCACATGTTCCATCTGATCAAGTTGAACTGGGTTATCCAAGTGGGACTTGGCTTACCTTTCGCCTGCTCGCCCAGACGGGTCTCATGCTCGGGCACGAAAAAAGGTCCATTCCAGAGTGTCTGCAGACTAGTCGGAGGCGCACTCCTTATTAGTGGCGGTCTTTGGCCCCTCGAGCGAGGTTGTGATTAAAGCACCACGTGTTGTTTTGTCATTCGCTGCTGGTGTTTTTTTATTTTTTAGGTAGCATTAGTGCCCCCCGCTCCAAGTTGTGATGATTTATCAGTATCGCGTCGGGGTGAAGTTATGGCCTCGTATTGGTTCATCTTCTAGTGGCCTCGTATTGGTTCATCTTCTAGTGGCTTTTCGTTCTTCTCGGTGTTGCTGTTGGTAGTTTCCCAAGTGGGAAGGTAGGGTCTCTTGGGTCTTCTTGTCCCATGATGGGATTAATTTTCAAAAAGATCAACATAATCAGGTCCAGACTTAGATCAATACTAGCTTTGATACCATGTCATGCAACCTAAAAGTTTAACTTAGGTGGTAGATCCAACTACTATATCAAGTGGCGACAAACTATACATTCTATAATGTTAACAGCCCCATGGGGAGGCAGACAGATCATTAGGACGAGACAAAAACAGCTCTGATATCATTTTAAATTTTAATAATAGGTTACATATAATGATTTGGACTTCCACTGTATATATATTGTTTCTCTTGAATAGATGGGAGCATTTCATATAAAATTTTCTCTTGAAAACCACAAGTAAGTTGCGCTACCCTGGGAGATATTTACATATATGTGAACAAGTTTGTGTGAAGACATGAACTTGCTCTTTTTTCTCCTTTTTCGTATACAGTGGAATTCTTCCTCTGATTTCCCCTTCAAACTAATAAGCATCACATTTATCGCATATACTAAGTTAATTACTTGCCTCCTTCTGTTTGTACTTAGTTGCCCAGAACTGGAAGAACTTGTTGAGATTTGCCGGCGTAATGGTGCTCTGGGAGCAAGGCTCACTGGAGCTGGATGGGGTGGTTGTGCAGTAGCATTGGTCAAAGAAAATATAGTCCCACAATTTATTCTTAATGTTAAGGTCAGTGTTATTCTATTTCAGAAAAATACAAAATAGAAAGATTCTCTTTACTGTCGGAACAAACTTCATATTGTTCGTCTGTTTGTATCAGGAACATTTCTACCAATCGAGAATCGACAAAGGAGTGATCGACAAGAACGATCTCGGGCTTTACATTTTTGCCTCCAAGCCGTCGAGTGGTGCTGCCATTTTCAAGTTTTAGTCTGTCATAGTTAACTGCAACCCCCAAGTAAAGTGTATCTCAATTGTTTTGTTAATCTTTTCATTAGCAAGTAAGTACCTCTGTTGAGCCACTGAATAAACATGTCTTTTCTTTTCTATTTTTCTTATACGAATACATACAAGAACATCATGTATAATCATATATTATCTACTATCTACTCTACCTACCCTCGAATTCGAGACACAACAGTGCCTAAGTGATGGTTGTCATACTACACTGCCTTGAAACAATATTATAGAACCAATTGTAAGAAAACAATATTAGAGGTACAATGCTTGATTTAGAGATCTACTATTTGATGAACACTTGTTTAGGAAAATCCAATTAGACCTTGCTCTATAGGAGGTCATCTTTTAACGAAGAACCGATCTTTTTAAGGAATAACCCAGCAATTATTGGCACCTTATATTCTTGTAAGGTAGTGTTTGGATTTGAAACCCTCATTCTCGATTCTTTAAATATTCATAAAGTTGTGCTTAAATATTCAATTATGAATTTATAATTATCTCTTTGAAATTTTGAGCATGTCTGTGTAAAAAAAATTGAATTATATGAAAAAAGAGAATAAAATCATAATATTGTGCTCCATATTTGATAAGAATATAATTAGTTACTTTGGGCGAATTATGATAAAAAAACTACTACGATTTAAATTTGAAATAATTTTCACATTATTATGTATACCTAGACATCTAGGGCGGTTTTTAATCTAAAACGACAACCAAAACATTGTTCTCTATAAAATTGTTGGTCACCAATCCTTAAGCTATAACTTTGCTCACGAACGTTACGAGAAGTTGGTGTGAAAGTTGGCACACAAATTGTGAGACAATTGCCTAAATTTTATCAAATAATAATATAATAAGAGTTGCATCAGTTCTGCTCAAAACTATGTGATTTTAATATACTCATTAACTTATAGAATTGTCAAAAGTATATAGAATTGATAAACATAAATTGTAGGATTATTTTATTCTAATTTTAAAATTTTAAGCTATAACGTATTGATTTGTGTTGAGTTAATGAGTATATCAAAACTACGTAATTTTAAGCAAGACTAATGCAATTCTTATATTAGTCAACTATAGGATTTTTTTCAAAATTCATGAGTCGAAGGCTAGACCGGGACGGATTTTTCAAAAGTTATGGACCAAATATCGGACCGGTAATATTTAGCCTATTATGAATGGTTTGAACCGGGACCAGACCGAATGAACTGAGTGTATTACTTTTTAAACTGAAAATTAGAGAAATAATAACAATAATAAAAATTGAAGTGAATGATCTAAGTATAATGAAATAAATTGTACTACAAGTGATAAAAAATTTAAAATAAAATTACTAATAAAATAAAAATTGTAACTAAAAAATTAAAATCGCATTGAATAAACATAAAATTTATAGACCGGACCAAATCGATTCGATCGAACTCAAAACATGACAATCAAAATCAATTGATGTCCGTTTTATTTTTAAAAAGTTAAATGTGAACCATGGTTAGGTACGTAGAAAGAAGTATTAAGAAAGAAAAGAGCTATATTAGTCAGATTGGAAGATACTTGAAGCGAATAGCATTATCCCAAATTCAAATGTGAGAAGAAAAAATAAAGAAAGAAAACAAAAAAGTGAGAAATGGCATGTGTCGGTGAAGGTTCCACAGCCTGAGAACAGCACATTCCCATTTCCCTTCCCAAATTCCTCTTCTATCTCCGCATCGGATCTCGCGTTTCTTCGCTTTCTTTCTAAGGTAATTTTTCCCTCATTTTCAAATTTTCTGTTCTGGGTTTCGATCGCATTGCGTTTTCAGGCCTTAAAGGCCTCTGCTTTGTTGTTGTTTCGATGCTTCATCTTGTGGGTTTGATTTGATTTTCCAAATTTTGCACTTCTCCTACCAACTTTTTGTTTTTCGGTGACTTTGTTTCTTGCTTTGTTCTCAAGTTCCTTCTCATGCTGTTTTGGACCCCTTTTAGCCATTTTTAAGCCACATTGATTATTGTTTCTAATTTTAATATATGAAACTTTAATGGGGTTTTCAGATGATGATTATTGATACAATCTGTTGTTGCTTTCATCAAATGCAGGGTGTTTTGTTTATATGTTTATGGTTGGTTGATTAGTGAAGAGGCAATTGTGTTGTGTACCAGAAGTTAATTGTGTTGCAATCAATTAATATTGGGGTATCTTGGTTTGGGCTGTGAGTTAAATCTAGAAAGTTCTCTTTTCTTGCTCTGTGAAGTTAGATCATTTCCAGGGTCAATCTGTTGTGACTTCTGATATAATTAGTAAAGAGGCAATTTTGCCGTATAGGTTGACTTTTTTAACAGAATTTTTGGTTCTGTTGTGAGAGTTTTGGGGCTTTTGTCATCTGGAGTCTTCGGGTAAAGAAAATATTGGTGTTGGATTTGTAATGGATCATTCGCCGCCCAAAGATAGAGATTTTGAAGTTGATCTTGAGAGTGGGGGAACTTATAATGAAGAAGAGGCAAGTGACGGCCATGTTTCGGGTGCCAAAAAGCAAGCAAAGATGCTATTTGCTAAGGTATGCGGTGGGTTTGTGGATGGATCAACCCTTGGTGAAAATGGGCTGAGTTTGTGTAGCCCCCCCACCAATGGGGTTTCTGCAGAGAATGTGGCGGCGGTCACGGACATGAATGCGGAGGCAGCAGAGAATGTGAATTCTGCAGAGAAGAAGACTGTGAAGGAGAAGCGTAAGAAGACGAGCAATAAGAAGGCTCCCAAACCTCCCCGGCCTCCGAGAGGTCCATCATTGGATGCGGCTGATAAGAAACTGATAAAAGAGATCTCTGACCTTGCCATGCTGAAGCGTGCAAGGATTGAGCGAATGAAGGCTTTGAAGAAGATGAAAACTGCAAAGTCATCATCATCAAATAATAATCTATTTGCCATGGTGTTTACGGTTCTCTTCTGCCTCGTTATACTCTTTCAAGGTAATATTCTATTTTTGAATGTGGTTTGGATTTATCCTGCGCCTTGTATCTCTGAGTTGATTTGGTTCAATATTCAAATAAATGACTCAGTCTTTTTATCTCTTCCTCTTGTCTTGGTTTTAAAATCAACTTTCTGCGTATGGGGAGTAACCTTCAAATTGTATCTGATTAAGCCCAGGGATTGTAGCCATTCCTTCATTTCCATCGCCAAGCTTTTTGAATTCCCCTTTTATAAATAAAATCCCATTATTGGCTCATGACCCCATACTATTTTGATGCAAACATGGATTATGCTATTTGAATTATGATTATAGTTATTATCTAGATTACTGATAACAGATTGTTGTAGTTTTAACCCTTTAACATTTGTGAATTGTGCTATGCAACTTTTTTCTTCATTACATATCTTGGCCCTTGGGTGGATGTTCCATGGGTACGAATGATTTGCTGCATCCTTCTTTCGGGTTCGTTGACTTGCAAATCTATACAGCATGTCTTACTGTTGACCACATGCCTGTATATTAGTTTCATGCTGATTTATTACTTTTGAATTGTCTTCATGGTTACTTAAAGCAAGCCATAGTTCTGAAAAATCTAATATGTATTTGCTTATCTTCTTCTTTCATCACGTTGACCTTTTAGTAGTTTTGGTTCTTTTTGGTCCTTTTCCCTTATATTTATTCTAGGTTCTATGCTGCTGTTCTTTTGGTTCGCTTATCTTCTTATTCATCATGTTTACTATATAGTAGTTTTGGTACTTTTCCCTATTTTTTATTCTACTTTGTACGGTCTGTTCTTTTGGTTCAGTTTTCCAACTTTTTTTTTTTCTGTTATTTATTTCTTCCATGGTCGTGTATTCTCATAAAAACAACATTGATTTTCTGCATGTACGTTTGTGCTTAGATATATAATATAGGATGGTCTTTGCAAGCTCTCAACAGTTACTCCTTTCTGGTGAGAGTTTTTTACTTTTACAGTAATCATTATCAATTCATTGAAGCATTGACAATTGGAAGAATTTTATCCAATAAACAACTTTATGAAAAGGGATAGTTGTCATTACTATTAGGCATTAACCTTTATCAACATCTTCTGAATGATTCCTGTGTTTAGTGTTGGCTTAATAAGTGACCCAAGTTTGCAGCCACAAATCAATAAATCTTATCTCGGTTCTTATGATCTTTTAACATTGTCTTTGCAGGAATCTCATCCAGAGCAAGCCGACCTGCAGCAGATTCTGAGTCAGGAGGAACGCAAGATGTTCTGATTTCAGTTCAGTACTATGGGAATCCATCTCCAAATGATTCACGTGGACCTGCTACGGGGTCTCCCAAGTACGTTTATCATATTGAACACAAACATTTTGTTCTCTCATGCCTTTCTACGTTCATCTTCTTATTTTGATGTTTAATGACTATAATGTTGAACTAGCTCAGTAAACTAAATCTCATCTGTTTCTTTGTTAGCAGTTTAGTGGAGCAAGTTGCTGGTTCAGATCCACAAGTAAGGCTCCAAAGATTCAACAGATGAAATGGGAAGTTTAGCAGTTCCAGTGTAAGGTCAAGCTTTCTCTTGAAAACAAATCTCCATGTAGATCCTGTAGTTGTAATGCAACTTGCACTTTTTGTACACATTGTCCGCCTTCTGAATTAGGAGTTCGTCGTCTAACTTATCTCTCTTTGTATGTATGTATACTAATTGATCTTAATCGGGGGATGAGTTCAGTTACTGCACAAAGCTTACTATTGTTTTTCCCCATGCCGTATGTGTGAATATGTTGAGTTGTTGCCACTTTCGAGCTAAATTATTTTGAAGGCGATTGCTCGTCACGAAAGGTATAATAATATTACTAGTATTTAGTACCAAGGATTTGTGAGCTCTTGTGATCTTGAGTTACAATATTAGATTTGTATTGGAAATCCTTATGATGTAGAAGAGAAATGACATATGGGGTCCATTTTTGTGTCCCAAAACACATAATGTACTCAAATATAAAAACATAGTTTTAAGATACCCAAATTATTTACACGTCTAAATCGTTTTAAGTCAATGGAAGAATTCAAAATTTTATGGCTGTGTAGTTCACATGACCATTAAAATATATATTTCCTGAAATGCACCTATCCCTCCCAAAAATTCCCCTATCAATTTGGTCTTCATTCTCTATGCAAAAAAAAAAAAATATATATATATATGGTAAAATCTCATTTATTTATCGAAAATACTTTGAATTTTCATCAATGGTCTGATAAGAACAAAATTGTGGTTGGAGGGTAAAATCGTTATTTTGCACAAATTCTAACATTGTCACTGATTTACAAATATAGTCAAATTTGGTACCTCCAAAATTACGTTTTTTAAAACTTGGATACATTATGTGCTTTGAGACTGTAAAGTTGGCCCTCAACTGTTATTGCCCCAAGAAGAAAATAAACAAAGAAAGAAAGAAGAACTAGATAGATGATGATCAAAATGTGTTGTTTTTGTCTCCTAAGTGTGTGTTTGGATTTTAGCATGTATTCCATATAATGTTATGATTCAATCAAATGTGGCTTGTTTGGGTGTCAATATTGTTAGCACATGATTCTCCGAACAACTCTTTATTTCATGATCTCTTCTTGTATCCCAAAACTAAGCAAACGAGTCTTCTCTAGATAGGAACCGCTCTAACGCTTAAGCTAAGTCCTCGGGTAGTGATCAATACTCAAGTATCAAATAGAGTAAATTGAATGTACATTTTCTTCATTTATGTCTACTTATTAATTTGTAGTAAGTATTTGTTCATTTTTACACTTGTCATTTATTTGCCCATGTGTTATTTGCACTTTACAGAGTCGTCAAGAGCAAGAACAACGATTTCTCCACGGGACCTAAAATACATCCAACTCATGTTGTCCTTGTGCGATAGATAATTATAGTTGGCGGAACAAACCAAGATTGGGAGTAAACTCATTCGCGAGACATAAGTTTTGGAGGTAGATCATTTAAAAAATTGAAAATGGAAGACCTTTTAAAGTTCATTACCTTTGAGATAAAAGGATTTAAAGAAAGCTTAAAACCACGATGAAACATCTTTATGTAAGTAGCAACATAACCTGACTCTTGACCACGATTGATCATGCCTTTGACCGAAGTTGAGACGGTATTTGACTCGGGCTTGTTGATGAGGCCGTTGACTCGGCTTGACTTGTCATGTGTAGCCTTTGCATTTGTCTTTCTCATTTTTTCATTTTTTTTTTTGTGTATTATCACCTATAATTGTATCTATCAAAATGACATAACTCATTGTTAATAATAGACAATTTGTATTTTAATCGGACAGAAAAGAACGCGATTCAAGATAAAAATACAGACTATAGACTTAAAGTACTCTAATTTTTTGAGTTTACCCGACCCAACTCAAACTTTTACAAGATAAACTCGATCTGACCAACTTCGAATTATGTCAGGATCGGGTGTCAAGTACCATTTCGGTTTAGGTCCAAATTATGAGCTTTACGTGTAAACACTATTTTGTGAATTCAGTCATTTAATAAAAAAAGAAAGGAAATAGTTTGGAAGGGGTGTTACGTGGAGGAAGAGGAATGGGTTGAATTTGCGAGGGAGACGACAAGCGAAGGCCACGGGTATCATCACGTGCCTTTGTCCACACACACAAATATACACAATACAATAACATAAACCAAACGACGTCGTTCTCAAACCAACGACATCATCACATGTGTAGCAACAAATCAATAATAGCCGCAGCCACATCAGCCATGCTCCTTACGACGTCGTTCATGTCGCTCACCGGCGACGGACCCTTACCGGAGAATTTGGCGTCGCACGCATCTGCCTGCTTCCGGGCATCGGATATCCCGTCCAGCGCAAAAGCGTACTGACCCTTTCCGAGAGCATCGATGGCCTGAGGAAGGCTGTACTTAACCACCGGAATGTAGAGCTCGTCGCAAAAAGCCAGGGACTGCTCCAAATGCGGGTCGGTGCTGTGGTTGATGAGCTCTTTTATGTGGTCGAGCGTGTCGGTGGCTTTGGAGAGGCAAATCTGGGCCATGCCGGCGGCGAGGACGCGGACGTCGGCGGCGGAGGAGGTTTGGGGGTCGGAGTGGAGGGTGGAGCGGCAGAGGTCGTACCAGGGTGTTTTCTTGCAGGTTTGGTCTATCAAATCGCCATTTACGATAATCACAATTGGAAGGAGAAGGAGAAGAAGGAATGTTGAGAAGAGGTTTTTCATGGTTGGAGAAGGATCGAGAAGGAGAGTCACGGGTTCACAAATCACAGGGCTTGTGACTTTTGTGAGGCTTTTTCACTCTGTTTTTATAGGGCTCTGGTTGGTTTGTGACAAGTAAGTGTGTACCTAATCTTTGTTTTATGATAAAGCAAGATTTACGTACAGGAGGAGGAGCTTGTGATATCATCTATGACTTCACTAATTTCGCCTTATCAAAATAAATGTCTTATTTTATTTTTAGGGGTAATTATAGATGATAAAAAACATATAACTATTATATGTTGTAAAAGTCGACAACTAACTACCCTATTGTTTAATTAATAGAGTAAAATGTTAAATCTAACAAAAAATCACTAACTCCGTCAACTTTATGGGCCAAATGACCATTTTGCCCTCAATTTCACTTCAAATTTTCAAATATATGTCATTGAAATCAAAAAAATGAGAAATAAAGTTTAAAGTTTCTTGATAAAAAGAAGCATTTGGTAAGAAAAATATGTAAAATTAGTTGAAAATGAAGAAAACTACATAATGTATCATGAGCTTTGATTTAAGTGATTTTTGACATGATTTTAAGTATTTTTTTCAAAAGGAACAAGAATATGATTTCAACTGTGAAAAACAATAAAGTTTAGTAAAAGTGATGATTTACACTGCATATTTATAAACAAAATGAAAAAAGCTTAAGAATCGTAATTTTTTCATTCATTGACCATTATATGTAAATATTTAGTTGATATCATGTAATTTTTCGAGAAGAATCTAATGATGTCTTTAATTTCACAAAATATTTACACTTTGTGGTTCGATTTGATGATTTTATTTTTCCGGCGAATGTCTGGTGAATGAAAAAGTAAGACAATGAGAGTATTTTGGGGATTAAAAAATATTTCATCATCATGTGACCAACACATATTAACGAAAATAGAATATTCCGTTAGATTTAGCGTTTTACACTTTTCATAAAAAGACATGGTAGTTAGTTGTCGACTTTTAAAACACATGGAGGTCATGTGTTTTTGGTCCTAAACACAGGGGTGTTTATTGTAATTATCTTTTTTATTTTTGAAGAAAAGCAAAGAGAATTTATTTAGTTAATGTGAAATAAGTAATAAAATATCCAACATTCAAAAATTATAAAGGGAATAAGATAAATATATTGATGAAAGTCAAACTTTAATAACAAGATTAACATTTTAACAATGAAAGCGCAAATTATTATATTGTAGCTCATTAATGAAACTAACAGTTAGGGTATGGTTTTGAACTCAATTATTTAAACGTGCTAGTCGTGTCCATCCACTCATAAACGGGTTATCTTTATGCACATATGTTGTAACAAACTTAATGGTATTAATTAATTTATTGTAAGGACATTATTGGCAATTCATATATAACTATTTTTTACAAAAAAAAAAGAAAAAAAATATAATGATACACTTATTTTAAGACAAAAATGCAAATGAAACATTACACTTATTTTGAACCAGAGTCAGTGTTAGGTAGAATTAGGGGTGACAATTCGTGTTCGTGGGTCGTGTTGAAAATTTAGTATTCTGTTAAATAGGTCAACACGAACCCGACCTGTTTATTAAACAGGTTGAATTACATGACACGAACACAACCTGTTTACAAGCGGGTTGACACGACACGACACGATAAACACATTTAATAATCGATTTCGTGTCAACCCAATCCGACCCGACACGATTACATAAACGGTTTTAGGTTTCACGACTCAACTCGATTAGCTTATATAGGTCATTGTTGACTCGATTATCTATTAAATGACCTTGAATTAAAAAATTCTTTAAAATTACAAGTATGTCCTTAAAAGAGTTTGATAACACGATAAAGACTCGTTTAATTAAACAAGTCAAATGACACGATAAAGACCTGTTTAGTTAAACTGGTTATGTGGGTTCAACACGAACCCGACACGATTATTAAACGGGTTGAAAAGTTAGACACAAACACGACACGAATCCATCTAAGCTGAACCCAAACCCCCTTAACTTCGTGTCATGTCACGAGTTATGACCCAAATTGCCAGCCCTCGTAGAATTCTACTGCATTGCATGTGACTTCTCTAGTACTTTCATTGGGAGGAACATGAGTTTTAAACAAGACACTATGTTCATCTTTTCAGCTATTGATATTGGTTTTGGGTGTAAGCTTCTTTTTAACAATATTCATATACTCACTCCTCTCAAATGTGGTATATTTTCTCTTCTAACATCATGATAACAAATTTAGGAGATACTAACGAACAAGTCTATCACTATAACTCAACAAATCTACAATCTCTCCAATCCACCCCAAATATGATTGATGCACGTCTAACAGCTACCACTGCCTCACACGGGGCTCTCATTGATCGACATATACCCAACGAAATAGTGAGGTAGATGTTGCGAGTACATCTGTATCTTTGGTTGGTCGCGGTCTGCCTTCCAACACGCTCGTGTTCCCTTCCTGCATCCCGTCTCAAATTGAACATTCTTAGGCAGACTAGATGCTTGGAGAATTGACAACTCCATCTTTCCATGACGGCCTTGCATCCCGAAATATTCCACAATAGACTCTAAATCAATGAAGCTACTCCTGCCAGGTTGTAATCCCCAATAGAAAACTATATTTGGCTCTGCTGCATCCACATCAGTATACTCTGTTGGATTGGGGTCAAAAAGACCAGTTCCCTCCATCTGCACCGAACAATTAGGTTGACTTAAATGAGGAACAAAAGGGGTCCTATGTAATTATAGGATGTGAATCCAAGTATGCTATACTGAGATAAGCTCTTTCTCTTTCCATTTCTACCATAATTTGATATCCTCTGTTTCATACTTCCTCCGTCTCAAAATAAGTGTCATCATTTCTATTTTGAGAAAAATTAAGGAGAAGTTAGTTTTATATATTTACTGTTCCATTCTTATGAGCATGTGTTCTAACAAACTCATGAGATACTAACTAACTTATTAACGGGACATTATGGATAATTCATGCATAGCTAACTTCCTAAAAAATCAAACTCAAACATGACACTTATTTTGGGACGGAAGGAGTAGGATGGAGGAAACATGGGAACAGAAACCTCATCTCAACTCTGAAAAGGTTAAAACAGAGCAACACAATATCCCAACTGTTTTTAACTCAAAGTGGAAGATTTCTTCTTTGTCCAAAATCACTCCATGAGTAAAATATCATATGTATATCAGTATATGTAGACTAAAGATAAAATAATCAGTGTTGGTAAAATGTAAAGATCATAACTATGTGAAACACTTACCTTGACAAGAAGACTGGGAAAGCGCGACTTCACCCAACCCACCCAATCTCCCAACTCATCTTGATTAGAGGCCGATAGGTAAATTTTGATAAATCGTGTATACCTCTTTGTATATGGATATGGCTCAAATATGATAACCCAATCAAAAACTGACCTCGGAAAATCCTGCAATACCATAAAAAATTATATTTATAAAATAAATAATAATAAATAAATAAATAAAGCTTCACATATCCCTTCAAAAAGAACATGCTTAACTACAACAAACTTAAATTACTAGCTTTCCCTATTTTTGGTGCCAACTTTAGAACCTATAAATATGATTTAGAGGATGATCTGCTCTACAAAAATTAGCACGTCTGAGTTGACACTTGGAGTTGGAGATGAGATACTATTGTTCAGTCTTCATGTACAAACACTCATTTATAAGGAGTTTATTTATTTAATTAGTATTATTTTTTTAGGGTGGGGGATAAATGGGATACGTCATTCTTCAAAACTTACAGGATACAACTATAGAGTATAGACAGCATACCTTAGTCATGTTGTGGCCACGGAGTAACTCTGTCCTGATCTTGGTGAATGTGCTTCTCGTAATATTGGAATGGCAATACTCAAATGGGTGACAAGGCAACCGAATGGGCATGGGCATTAATGGATGTGGCTCAATGGCTTCTCCAGGTGAAGGCAACATTCCATCTTGAAGGATAACTGGTTCAGGCCAATGCCAAAAGGCAAATGTCTTAAAGAAGTTTGATAGCAGGGCGCTTAAGCTATCATTTGGAAATTGCTGGCAAACAAAAGCTGCGAGAATTGCAAGGTGGATTCCCCCAAAAAAACCGTGTAACTACAAGTAAACAATAGCTTAATTTCGTCACAATGAAAAGAAAGGGAAAAAAACAATTAAAACTGGTACGTGTCATGCAGAAATGAAGTGAAAAATGAGTTCCAAATAATTGGCAACCTAGATATTAAACTTACATTGCCATACACTCCTCGCCTCTTTGCCCAAAGTTTAACACATCGAAGGAGCGACTGGAAAGCCTGAAACGCAATTAAAAGTTCAGTTAAAAATAAATAAATCCAGCACAAACAAACAAAAAACTCAAACCTCTTGAGTTAAAACTGTATAGGTAGCAAACTACTATGTTCTTAATTTTTTCAGCCAAGTTTTCTTTTTACATTTGTGGAGTGGCAAAGGTCAAAGTAGAAAAAATAAGGGAGAGGAGGGGAGGGTATTAATCAATTTTCTTTCTATCGCAAGCAAGAAAATCATGCACAGCATTTGCACACAAAACAGCTCGTGTTTGAATATTTATTGCCTCTAAATATTAATCTATAAAAAATCTCAAATTTTAACCAGCTCGTGTTTTTAACAGTTACGGAGACAGCATTACAAAATCTCAAATTTTATGATAATTCAACGGTTCAACCATATAACCTATGCAGTTTATACATTATAACATTAATTTCTTGGGAGATTGGAAAAATACAGGACCAAAGTGGTTTTCTATAAGAAGACTGAAAGATGGTTTTTACATTGCGTATTGCAATCCTCGGAAAATATAATTAGCTACCTCCACATTAGGAACAAGCTGAAGAATTTGTTTTTTAGCACGAACTCCAGACAAGCTTCTCCAACTGGTTTCATCAATATCCTTCACGAAAAATGGATTCAGAACGTCCACATTCTGCAGTTTGAAAACTTATTAAATTAATACTCCACATGATCGACAGGAAATACAAAGAAAAGAAATAAACATTTTCAAGTTTTTTAAAAATTTGAAAATGAAACTTAAACAATCAAATCACAACTGCTCAGAGTAATGTGAAATGGTACCAACACTTGTACTGATATCAATACGACCCTAACGTAGTAAACCAAAGAAAGCATCAAATCAACATGGTAAAATGATGTTTCAGTAATAGCATGATTTTCATACTTACATCAGGAACAGATAATAAGTTAAGTCGGGCATATGGAAGATCAATTGAGATCCCATCAAACTTGAACCGCATCAAAGGAACTTTTGCATCCTTGACACAGTGAATTTCTGATACCTCCGGTCTGCTTCTAAGCATGTTGTGCAGAACAACAAAAAAATCTTCCTGCTCAAATCACAACAATTGATCATCGGTGGATGTGCACTGCACACCACTTCAAACTTGAAACAAGACAGCAGGCAAATCTAGAAACTCACTGCAATTGTAGCAAAGAAAGGGCCAACACATAAAGCATCAATATCAGACTCTGAATCATGAACCTGAACAAAAAAAAAGCAAAAACTAAATTAAAAGAGGAATAAATTTTCTTTAAAGAAATATGTAATACTACAAAATTTTAGCAACAAAGCTAATGACGTAGATTGAATCCTTATAGCCGAGAAACCTCATTTGTTCATATGCACATTGTTAGTAATTCAAGGAAATTTCATATCACGGTAATCTGAGAGGCATAATGCCATCAATTGACTGGCAACATATTTCTGGTCCTGATATTCTAGTTATAATATACGGAAATAAAAGAACAGTAATAAAAAAAATCCAGCAAAAAAACTCAAAATGTATTTCCAGGTGATGAACAAAAGAAGTGTTCTATGCATAATGTCATACTAACATGTATCCAGAATCAGTATTTAGACAAATTAGAAAGAAAAAAAAATAGTCTAATTTTGAATATCCAAAATTGTTGATAACAATATGTGCAGTTCTATCATATATTTGATTATGATTAATATACAGATAGAACAAGGCAGATCATAATACTTAAATAGCCTATGCAGATAACTTGTACTTTCATCAGATGAAATATTATCAGATTTCAATATTTACCACAAAAAAATTGATTTGTTTAGAAAACAAATTTTCAACACTGCATACACAAGCTGTACTGACTACTGACATAACAGCGCTAGTGCTACAAAGCAAACAGTTAAAGGAGAAAGAGCAATACAAAGAAAAATAGTAGAGGGAAAAAATTCTCACCAAAAATAAATATAATAAAAAAAATATGCCAACATTCAGGGTGCAGTTTTAAGGTTCTAGACATTGCCAAAAACTAGGGAGACCCTTGAACACAACATATTTTTGCATAAGCATAGTTCTAGTTTTGTATGACCTGTGAACTGGAAAGTATGTTGCATAGCCAATGGGGATTAATTGCACACGTATATTGTAAATAATTAAGGTACAAATTACAAATAAATTTGTAAGCAAAAAACTAAAAACTTACTCCAAGACCATAAGATCCATATGTCAGAATCGTAGCAGACGAGACTGCAATTTGTTGCCTTGGGAGTCGACGTTGCCAAGCAACCTTCTTAATCCACGAGAACACTATCTATAAGATGATATGAGAGATCAGGATCAAAATATGAAAGTTGCTTAGAGAAATTTACGATTCAAGTGAATGTCTTTACCAAAAAGGTCACAAGTTGCACAGTTTTCCAATAGGAAAATAAATTTTTCAGTTTCCCAAATAGCTTGAAAATGGAAAACTGTTTTCTTTTCATTTCCCTACTACTCATTTTTACCTTTTTACCCTGAAAACAAAGACCGGAAAATGAAAACTATTTTCTGTAACTAGTCGGGCCCTTAGGCTAAAGTATATAACTCAAATTCCCTATCATTTGATGCACACAGAAAAATTGGACAAAAAGAGATCATTTTCAGTGTAAGAAAAAGCCATAAAATCCCCAGAAAACAAATTCTTCTTTTCAAAAGAGGAAGTCAAGGAAAATAGAACGATTTTGAGTGAAAACAGCAAAAACAAGCCCAAAAAGGAGAAGAAAAAGATGAGAAACCTGTTGAAGGTTGTCGATCACATTCAACCGCCTCGCCTCCTCTTCTGGAGGAGGCACGATTCCTTGATTGGCCAAGAACTACACAGAGAAACAAAATTGAAAATCAAAAATTGAAAAGGAGCGAAGAGATGAGAAACCACGAAAACGGAGCAGAACCTGGAGGAGGGAGAGTGAACGTTCGTCACACATTGCGATGGAGTTTAGGGTTTAGGGTTTAGAGGGCGACAATGTGAATGTGGTGAGAGCCTCTAAGATCAATCAGCTGCAAATCAACTATACTGCGTTCCTTGCGGGAGCCAAATGCTGCCATTTGCTCCAACACTCTAATACATTAAGGCTGTGTTTAGTACCATGTAGTATTTAATTACAAATTTGGAATTTGAACAGTGTATATATAATGTTTGAAAAATTATAGAAGTTCAAATGATGACAGAAGGGTTTGAAATCTTATGTTTTAGTTTTATTGGATTTGAGTCGTATTCAAATTATAAGTTTGTCCAAATATTTGTGTCGACTCAAATCCAATTTTGTCGGGATTAAGGAGATATGTACACGGTACACATTGCCTTTGTATTAGGTTGAAGTTTTTTTTTTTTTTTGGTTTAATACCATGAGGTGTCCTAAGTGGGTCTGCAAACACGCATTTGGCACCTTAAAGTCGTTTAATTAAATCCGCATTCGAGGTTTGATTATAGGTTAAAGTTCTCACCTCTCCCCATGGGCGTGTTGAGCGGGGATCGAACCTGAGAGCTCTTCTCACTCACAGAACCCTACGTTTTTGTTCATTTCTTTACCTCCTACCCGTTTGAATTTTTAGGGATTATTTGATAAATAAACAAAAAAGTAATTTAATCACTAAGTGTTCTCCTCTCGCAAAAACAATAAGACAGTAGCTTGCATTAGCTAAATAGCTTTCATGACATTTCCATCTAAATTAGAAACAAGAATATTGCAAAGTAAAGTTCAAGATCATAGCTAGGCTTACATACAACCAATTACAATGAGAAACTTCCAACTAAAAGAAATTACATAAAGCATTACAAAGAAAGAGGAAGAAGAAGACTCAAACCATATTCAACAACATTTGATGATACAAAAGTTTTTATTTATTTCTTGTTGATGTCATTACCATGGCTCATGGACTGGGTTTGGAAATGACTTGGACTTGGGCCTCCTTTCTTGGGCTTAGATCACTTCACATATTTTTATACATGTACTTTCAATGAGTTTGTTTTGTCCAACTTCGTACAAATAAATATATAGACTATCAATTATGTACAATTTAGTCAAATTCGTATAGAATGCATTTGAAAACTTAGTTTTGGTTTGAAAATATTAAAATTTGAATATCAAATACAAGTATAATGGTAGAGAAACTATATAATTTCAGATGGTAAAGTAAGACTTAACATTTCAAATTTTACGGTGTACACATGTTTTCAATGATGCTGGAATTGAGTGAAATCCATATCCAAATCAAAAATCCTCTAGTACAAATCCAAATGTGAGTGTCCTATTGAAACATTGAATTTGATTCAACTCCATAATTTCAAGTGAAAATTTGAGAATCCAAACACAACATAACTGTATTAAAAATATTAATTAGGTATGCTTATGTGACAAGAAAATTGGCATTTTTCTTATGTGGATAATGACACGTCAACTTTTTGCTTATGTGCATTCAGAATGATAATGAACACCAGTAATTGTAGTTGATCGACGTTGAATGATTAGGCGTTGATTGTAGTCAACTAATGTTGACCAGCATTCTTGTAATCACACACATCTATTTTTAGCTAACAAATAAATATAACACTAGTATTTGACCCCCAGCTTTGCTCGGGTCTTCGTTTTTTTTAATATAATAAAATATTATTTTATCTTACAATTGATTAATTTATTTTTTGTCCACTC
>JAYMTF010001545.1:0-22705 GCA_036897485.1 Pelargonium nanum | reverse complement strand
AAGTGTAGTCATGTGTTTTGGGACATCATAATAGGTAGTAATATGTAATTTGCCCTTTAGATTAAGTCACAATAAAATGACAACACCTCATTAATATTATGATTTTCGAGCGTTTGGTGCTTCTACTCCCACAAATTTATAAGAGCGGCACAAGTGAAATTGATTTGACTTAACGTTAAACTAAATTGAATTTGGTACAATAATGTAGGTAAGTCATAATAAAATAACAAAAAATGTTAATAAATATTTACCAAGTGCTCGAAATTTTAGTCATAATTTTTTGTCTAAGACCCTCGGTCAACGTACAAAGTAACTAGATCTGGACGAGTGCACCGCAACTAATTTTTTTTAAACGAGTATTAATTGAAGCGGTCACATTGATCTTTTTTTCTTTCTCATTATCTATTAACCAAAATGTATTGGGCTTTACCCAAGGGTAGTGGCGCAGTTGGCAACACATGCTGCGTGAGTGGGAAGAGCGATTGCGTTCGATCCCCGCTCAACACACCATGGGGAGAGGTGAAGGCTTTAACTGTGAACAAATCTCGAATGAAGATTAGTCTGAGTGAGGTGCCAACCGCGAGTGTGTGGGCCCGCTCAGGAACTCCATGGTATAAATCGAAAAAAAAAATGTATTGGGCTTTCTTTTATGTTTTATTTGGGCCCTATTTAGTGTTTACAGTGATCCAGCCCAAGTTACTCTCTCTCATCTCTTTCTCTCTCTTATCTGTCTCTCTCTCTAATCTCTCCTTCCTCCTGAATTGCTGGCTCTGCAATTCTTCTTGCTCCTTCTTCTTAATTAGAGCAATATTATTCTTTTATATCTATTTTATTTCTCTGTTAATTTTCAAGTTACCATTTTTATCCCAAACCCCTAAACCCTCCTCCATATTTGTCACCTAGCGATTCTCAGATTTCTCCACCAACGCTCGAACCTCCGCGAGCCTCATGTCTGGTATGCTCTTTTTCCCCTTTTTTTCACTCTGCTTTTTGTGTTTTCTGCACAGATTAGACCCAAACCCAACCATACATGAACTTAATGTTCTGTTCATTCTGTTAATAAAGTTCATTTTTCTTCTGAGCTTCTTAGATACTGAGTTCTTTGTAAAGTTTAATTGAAGTTATGGTTTCTCTATTGCTCAAATCCAATTGATGTTAGTTTTGGCTGAGATTACATGTTCTATGCCCAATTTCAAGTCCTTAATGTAACCATAAACTTATCATAAATTCATTAATTAAACTAGGAACTATAGCATTTTAAATAAAGCAATTTATAAGAACACAATTCATATCTAATTTATAAGCAATTTAAATAAAGTTTAATTGAACCCGTTTATGTTTGTGCGAATACACACAATTCATATCTAATTCCAAGCCTTAGGATTGCTTCTAATTGCGATTCTTAACAATGAAAATGATTCTGCCAATGTCAGTGTCAATACGAGATGCAATGAAGTTTCAATTTGGAGGCTTGTCTCTGCTAGAGAATAGATTTACAACTAGTCCTAAGTTTTATCGGTGTGGAGGAAAAAGAAGAAGTACCTCATGTTCTAGTGTTCCACCGTTCTTTCCAAAGTTGTTTCCCATGGTATGTTTCTTCTCGTATATTGATATCACCTTGTACAACTCCTCGGTATGTTTTATATCTTTTTTATGTATGTCTTTTTCATATAAATTGAGCAGGGTGTTACTTTGAGAACATCTGAATCACGAGCTTCTAGAGTAGTCGAAAAACTCAAGTCTACTAACGGGGACAAATCTAGTGACACTGAAACCGATAGTGATAGTGATAGCGAGAATGAGAAGCAGGAGAAAGATCACCCTCTCATGGATGAGAAGACGAGGTATGAATTTAGAAAAAAGATAAAAGAAGTAATTGCCACGAACCCTGATGTAAAAGAGGAGCCTGACCCTGAAAAAAAGAAGAAACTGATGCAAGAGTTTCTTTCTGAGTATCCCCTCGTGGTGGAGGAGGAGGACCCTACTTGGACTGACGAGGATGATGGGTGGGGATTTGGTTTCGATCAGTTCTTCAACAAAATTAATATCAAGAATGTTAGGAAGGATGATGATGAAGATTATGATAGTGAGAATGAAATGGTGTGGGAAGACGATAACTTTATCCGCCCAATCAAAGACATCACCACCTTGGAATGGGAAGAGACTGTATTTAAGGACATTAGTCCTTTAATTGTGTTCGTACATAATCGCTATCGAAGGTTAGTTCCCTTTATTCTATTTCCGTTAGCTTTATTGTTTACACTTTCAACCGAATAACTTCTTTACGTCATTCGTTTTAAGTGTTTGAGGAGATGGTTGTGGCTCTTTTGAGAGTTCCTTTGTTTTTTCCTTTTCGTATTTGACGATGTTTTGAATGATAAATGAAGCATAATTTGCTATAACAATTTCGGAAAATGTTATTGGTGGATAGTTTGTAAATGATGCATTGAGTTAACTTCATTAAATGATGTGTGTTTCCCATTTACGATTAATTTTTTTCATATACTGAAGATTCTTGAATCTTTTCAGACCAAAGGAAGATGAGAAACTTCGGGATGAACTAGTGAAAGCTGTGAACATAATATGTGATTGCAACCTACCAGTACCAAGAGTAAGTGAACCCGCCGAAGTATATATAGAATTATTCTTTATATCTTCCTAAAACGCACTCACTTACACCTATTCCTTGTTTGCGGTATCAAGCAGTGTGTTGCACTTGATGCCCTTGTTGAAGTTGAGTTGGTTGATTCTCTTGGAGTCTCCGTCTACCCTGAGCTCATCTTCACGAAAGCTGGGAGGATCTTATACCGCGAGAAAGGTATTCATCAGTTTGAAATCAAATTACTTTTATTTAGCGTTTGGATTAGAGTCTTTGTTCGGTAATGGGAACGAAGAATCTGAACGTGAATGAGATTCTCATTGTTCAAGTTTGGATTACGATGTTTTGGCATGAAAATGGCTCTAGAATGAGAATCTAATTTCCATTCTCATTGCAAAAAAAGTTAAAACCTAAAGTCTACCTTAGCTTATTGCTTAAGGGTAGGCCTTGGCACGACATGAAGATTGTTACGAGTTCAAATTAGATTGTGTACCTAAATGTAACGGTCATTAGACCGACAATGGTGGGAGGCTTGAGCATTGGCGACCTTTTGTTAATTTTATTATTTGTTTCATTTTCAGAGATCCGCAATGCAGAGGAGCTGTCAAAGATTATGGCCTTCTTTTACTATGGAGCAGCAAAACCACCGTACTTGAATATTGTTGAGGATAGCCAAGAAATTATCCCTTCAGCTCCTCACTACAATCCACATCACTTGTAACTGTCTTTTCCTTGTTCATGGAAGTGCAAGTTTTGCCACTAAACACGTGAATCAACCGACAGAATGGTCTAAGATTCAGGAAATGCAGTTGCACTGAAGTTTGACCATCAAACGCGCGGATCAACTTATTGAACCTTCGTGCTAGCCATACAACGAGACCAAATTGACCGCTTTTGAACGTGTGGAATGATAGGGTAATGTAATGAACATGTACCTAAATAGTGGAAGTCTCTATTTTTTATTGTTCTACTCTATGTCCAAACAAAATCTAGGTCAAAGTATCAATCTAGTGATCCCAATTTCACATTTTTAGCTGTTTTTACACAATCATCAAAATTGTTGCTTATGATTTTTGGTGCGTTTTGACCTAAAATTTGCATTTGTCCAAGGGAGCCAAATTTTGTTCACAAGATTTATTTTTTCACGAGAAAGAGTCTCAATCCAACAAGTAGTGACCGAGATTCAATCGAGTCACAAATAGAATGGATCCAAACAGACGCTAAAAAGATCAAATTTCATATGATTCGATTCAATTTCATCTAATTCATTTAAACTTATTTTAAATCAATCTGAGTCCGATATAATCCGATTCGAATTCAAAGAATTCAAATTGTCAACTCTAGTCTCGAACATACAAAATTGTTTAAGAATCTTCTTTTTCTCTTTGTTCAGATTCTTTTATTCTGTAAATTATACTTAACTAATCCCAACCCACTAACGCACCTCCTTACTCTCAGTTGATACACTCACAGAGTGATAGTTGCAGAGAGAGAGACACACACAGCTCTCCTCGCCGGCGCCGGCGCGACTCTATTTCCGGCGTTCGTCGTCGCACTCGCGCCACAGCCATCCACATCGATCCGTTCTCTCTCTCAACTCTCATATATTATTCGCACTCTCTTCTATCTCTAAGAATCACTGAATCAGATTCGATTTCAAATCTCGATCGAATTTGTTTTCGTTTCATGAATCACTGAATCGTGTCGATCTGCTGAATCTTTTTTTTTTGGTTGAAATTTTCCCCAAATTCCGGTTCACATCCGGTTCGGTCTGGTTTTACTCGGTCCAAAGCTCCTAGTAATCATCTTCTAATGGGTTCAGTTTTTGTCCGTTGGCTCTCTCGTTTCACACAGCGCACACCTCCCTCTATCTCTCAACACATTTCTTGTACCTCCACCAATTCCCAAAATTCAATCCCAATTCAAAATGCCCTAATCTGAACTAAACAGCACCTTCTGTTAATTCGTAGTTTTTATTTATGGCTTCTTGTGTGGAAATTGATCGCTGTAATTTAATCCCAATATCAATAACCTCCCTCTGTGCTTGCCCATGTCGTCCCTTGCCCAAATCCGTAATATTGAATCGACCCAATTCGAGACTGAATCTGGGTTTGCTCCTAAAGGCTTCACAATCTCAACCGCAGCCACGGCGGCTCTTTCGACTCCGACCGGTGAACCGCCGTCTGGTTATTGCTGTGGCAAGGGCCGAGTCCGAAGGACTCGATCATGAGCTTGCCAAAGAGGTACTTTACTTTCTCTTATGATAAATTTGAAACATTTGTGTAATAATTGGAAGGACATTGTGAAAAGCAAGTTGCTTTTGTGATTTTATCATAATTCATTTGAAAATGTTGAAATATGTTGGTGTATAAAATTTGGAGAAACTCAGGAATTTGATATGGCTACATAGCTGAAATTAAGATCGGTATGTTGTAGGAGGTGGACGAAGTTCATAAACTATCATCAAATGAGCATTCGGTTTCGGAGCACCAACAGAAATCTAATCAGTTACAAAAGCGAATTGTTTTTGGTATTGGCATTGGAGTTTCTGTTGGGGGTGTTGTATTGGCGGGAGGATGGGTTTTCACCGTGGCTCTAGCTGCTGCTGTTTTTGTAGGTGCGCGCGAGTATTTTGAGTTGGTCAGGAGTCGAGGAATCACTGAAGGAATGACCCCACCTCCTCGATATGTCTCGCGTGTTTGCTCTGTCATTTGTGCTCTCATGCCTATACTCACCTTGTAAGACTCACTCAATGTGCATAATATATATCATAAGGGAACATTTTAAGATTTTTTTAGTTGTATTGTGTTATTCTTTTGAAGCCACTAGAAGCTAACAATTCTAATCATCACTTCTTATCTGCTCAGCATGATTTATATTAAAATTGTTTTAGCGTACTCATCTGGTGATGTGTTGCTGTTAAATAGGAAATTTGCATAGTTATCATTATATATCATATCTTTCGTGATTAATCTATGTGACACCTTAATAGTAATTTATCATTATAAGTTATTCAAACAAGTAGAAGTAGAGTTACTTGTGTTAAGAGGAAGCATAGAAGAAAAATGCCTCTTCTAATCATAACACCTACTTAATACTCCCTTATTTGAATAGGAACTGAACCTTCGTATTTTCGATGATTGGCATGAAAGTTATACCTGCAATTCTGATATGGTTTGGATTCTCTATTATCACAATTAAATCTTGAATTATGCGACCTTATATACGGTGACGCATGGATGATCCAGCATTTAATCTAGTAGGCTCAAGTTCAATTTATATCATTCATTATGTTTACTATTGTGCATGTTTCTTTTTGCTTTTATAGAATGTACAGAATATGTTGGAATTATTTTGTTTGTTAGAGTGCATCTCTCTTGTGACAGTTGCCTGGGTACTTCTGCCACTGGCATGCCTTTGTATGAGCTGGGAATGTTGATGCATAGTGGTTGCTGATTTGAATTTGTAATGTTCGGTCAGGTATTTTGGTCATATTGATGTTTCCGTAACATCTGCTGCATTTATTGTTGCCATGGCATTGCTTTTACAAAGAGGAAATCCTCGTTTTGCTCAGCTCAGTAGTACCATGTTTGGGCTATTTTATTGTGGCTATCTTCCTTGTTTCTGGGTTAAGCTTCGATGTGGTTTGGCAGCCCCAGCCTTAAACACAAGTAAGAAGATTTTATCATTATTTATTTTATTTTTTGCTTATTAGGTACTTAGTTATAGTTTAGGATATTTATATAACTTGGGAGTTGCGACATTCAATGTAGGGTTAAATGCAGTTAATACCATGGTTTTTACACGTTTTCCACATAACTTTATATATATATATATATATATATATATTGCATCACATGATACCCTCCTGTTTCACTCAACCAAACCATCATTTAAACTTAACGGGATATGCTGATTCCATCCACTTAATTTTTCAATATCTTATCTTCTTTTTTTAACTACTCTCCCATCTTCTCTGTTCCTCTTTATGACTTTCCTGCTTTCTCTCATGAACATATTTTAGATTCAAATCAAAGACGAATTGATTCAAAGTTGGGTGACTCATGAACATTGTAATCTCTTAGGATTTTGAGGATATGTGATTGAAGGAATTGAAATTGTAAAAGAATGTCTTGCAATGTGTTATAGAGGCCAGTCAATATTCTTTGCGTTTTTTTTCAAGTTCTTTCCATCTAGCATCACAGTATCAATATTGACATACATGTGAATCCCAATGCATCAAAAGTTCTGATAAAAATCATTTGTTGATTCTTTTATCCCTCGATACACCTTATGCATTGTATTTGTTGGATTCACCTAATGCATTTGATATGTTTGTTTAACCACCCTTTATCTTGCAGGAGTAGGAACAGCATGGCCTATTCTTCTTGGTGGTCAAGCTCATTGGACAGTTGGTCTTGTGGCTACCTTGATTTCTTTCAGCAACATTATTGCAGCTGATACATTTGCGTTTATTGGTGGCAAGGTAATTAGGCTTTTTCAATGGATTCTTATTTCCCTCACAATGGAATCTGTTGTATAAGCTTATCATTTTATCATTTAGATTTCTTGGCTGTTTTCTTTTAGGCATGACTATCTTAAATTTCTTGCATCATCATGTAAAAGTACAGATGGAACTGCAGTACCATTGAACCCTAACTGAACTGTAGAATGGACAATGTTACAATGTAAAACAACCAGTAAATAACAATTAATTTTATTGTGCTATTGCTATAAAACAAATATGCACAATTATTAAGTTTCTTAAGATTTAAAACACACTTGTGCATGGTTTCACAGGGAGATCTAGTGTGCATTTTACAGTACCATCTTTTGGAAGTTTGCACCAATAGGATACTGAGAGTGATTTTTTTTTTCTTTTTCTCTGGCAACCAAAATGCAGGCATATGGCAGAACGCCTCTGACTAATATTAGTCCCAAGAAGACTTGGGAGGGAACTATTGTAGGGTTGGGTGGTTGTATTGCTACTTCTGTCATATTATCAAAGATGTTTTGCTGGCCAGCATCTTTGCTGAGGTATCTCTCTTCCTCTATTTGTCTTTTTATAATAAAGCAGAAGTGCATTCTGCTCTCTCAGCGATGATACATTTATGGGGCAGTATATTTTGATCTCTTGTAGCTGTTATAGTGTCTTGCAAGTTGCAATTTTGGATCCAATCATACATGTTTTCCTGAAATTAGTTTTAATGTGCGTCTAATGTTTCTTTCTTGATGGTTTTCAGTGCGATAGCTTTTGGGTTTCTGAATTTCTTTGGGTCTGTTTTTGGTGATCTTACTGAATCAATGATCAAGCGTGATGCGGGTGTCAAAGACTCTGGCTCCCTTATACCCGGACATGGTAAATTATCTCTGGCTTTTGGTCAAATTTTGTGAAAATTAAATCCATTAGCCAATTGATGCATGACTAACATTTGAGAATTACTAATCATACTGCTGTCACTTTTTGATTGGGTGACTGAGTAGTTTTATAAGGGTGACTAAGTATTTGCTTCCTATTTCCGTCGTGATAGTTACTTTAAACACACACTCAGTTGTCTAGGGTATTGGACTTGCCTATTATTGCCATCATCATTATAGTTTCATTGTGCACACGGATACACATACGTATATACCTTCTTGTTTTATTATTAAAGTGATAGAAGAAAGAAACTGAAATTTATGGCCATTTTGCAGTAGCTGAAGTCTTGGAATTATCTAATATAGTTTTACTGACAAAAGTGGCTGTGAACAAATGAATTAATGTATAAATACTATGTTATTGATGCTAGACAATATTGTGATTTGTGAAGATATCTTATAATGGTTCTTTTCATATTATAAAATTTACCAAGATATTTGTCGGACAAAATATGAAATTCAAAGTTCAATATTGTTATCTTGAAAGATATAAAAAGGTACTAGTTGTGTTTGTATCTCCCAACTTTTTAGGAGTTATACTAATATTTAAAACTTATAAACGTTAATAAAAGCTATATCAAACAACTTTTGTGTTTATTTGAAGGTCACTAGAGAGTCTGTTCTTTATTTTTATTTTTTTGTTTCTTTATATATATGAAGTGCATTAATGTTCCTATGATTTTTTTTTCCTATCGGCATGACTCAATGGGTAGTAGAGCAGGCAATTTGTGCGGGCGTGTGTCATGTTAAAGGTTGTCTCTATGTTGCACGACCCAACACGAACACGATACGTTCATAACACATAACATGTTTAACACGGTAAGTAAATGAGTCGTGTTGACTCGACATGATTGACACAATACGATTCAACACATTTTGAACAAAGGTGTGTGTGTCGCAACTAATTAACTGTGTGTGTGTTGATGCCCAATATGAACGCTACACAATTACAAAATGTGACCTAATTTTGTGTTACGACTCAAATTGTCGGCTCTAATGGGTAGTGTGGCTTGAAAGAACGTGTATCATGACGTTTCAAACAATTTTAGTTGACTGGTGATTCTTGACTTCTTGTAGTTGCCACCACTGAAAGTTTTCCTTTCAAAACTGTAGAGTAATTATCATTAATGCGCGCGTTTTGCTTAAGACGAATCATATCATATTTCTTGCTAATTCACCACTATATAAATGCAGGCGGTATTCTCGACAGAGTGGACAGTTACATGTTCACTGGTGCCCTAGCTTATTCCTTTGTCAAAGCCTTCCTACCATTGTATGGAGTTTGATTCTTGAACACCATGAGCAGCTATGTTAGGGATTTGCAATTTGAACTTGTTCTTTGTAATTATTGAACATGAGTTTTGGGACTATTTTCCTCTATACATTTGTGTTGTAAAGATGGTTGTACTTAGGCAAGTTGGACAAGTGAACTATTGTTGATGTGAATTAAGTTGATGCAATGCTTATTAGTTGAATAAATATGAAAAGATTATTCTATCCTTCTCTTTACTCGAATTTGATATATATTTACTCATTTCGTCTCAAAATGAATGTCGTGTTTTTTTCGAATTTGTCTTTTGAATTATTGTATCAAAATGAGTGTCTCAAGATATACGGGAACAGAATGTTTGAAATAAAAAATGCACCGCCTTTTGTTCATCCAAATGGGGCCCCAAGAAAAATGAGGCTAAAATTGTATTTTATACCGTCACTTTCAACTACCAAAAGTTTAATTTTACTTGCAACTTACCAAAAGTTGCAACGAAATCAACATCGATACGAACAACACCCATAATTAATCACTTCAAAATTATTTAAAATTCAATGATATTATATTCAAAAGTAACAAGACAAGAACTTAATCTCCTTTTCCATTACAAATCATGATCCTCAAAGTACCCATAAAAGTAAAGTACAAATAACTCCCCAAAAACTCCTCTTTAATATATGTTTTTGCTACTATTATTCCTCAAATAAACCTTACACAAACTTTGAAAAAAATAAAAATCCTTGATACCAAACCATTCATGTAACAAACATGGAGTGGAGGTCAATTTACATAGGTGATGGGGCTGGAGAGACTTCTTCTGCGGACAACTCGGCCGACATGGGTCCGGCCGCCACGGCCTCCCCGTTGCTCATCAGCTCCACCATCGCACGGTGTGGGTTGCTCCGCTGTGCCTCGCACAGATCCGGCAAAAATGCACCTGCACCGCATGCACGTCACGGTGTCAAGTCACCAACAACAACATTAAAGCAACAAAATAATATGTAGCAAAGTTTGATTCCTTATTTGGGAAAAAAGTAACTTTGTTTACAAGAAAAGCATCACAATCGGATTGTGAAAGCTTAACATAAAAAAAAAAACTATTGCATCCACCAAGAGTGATTAACCCTCGAGATCTAAACTTTGAACTAATGAATCTCAAAATCAGTGTCCACTTTTTTTGTTCTAGTCGCAGATTGAAACAGGGCGGCCATCGGTGCAAAATTTGGTGTGTTAGTGTAGTAACAAATATTTAAATGACAAAGATTCTAAAAAACGAGGAATGTTCGTTTAATAGCATCTTGCATGCGCTTGCTTCGAAAGAGAGTCATATTAAAACTCATGTACTGAAGCGTTTCGGGTACTTAGTTATTTTCAAGAACCGAATCAAGGGTTGAATCAATGTAACAAACATGTTATCACTTTCATCAATATATGTTTCATTTCTTCCCCCATTTTTTCTCATTGATATCACCAATCATTTCTATAATTCAAAAAAAAAAAACATGTTTTGGGTTTAGAGAAATGAACAAGAACCAACGGTAAAAAATCATTACCTTCACCAACGGCCAAATTGAAGTAGAGATCAACAATGTTGGGGCAGTTTTGGTAGCAATCCGGCGAGCATAGCTTGGCGGCGAATTGAGGCTCAAGAAAGGCGTCGGAGGAGATTCCGACGGACTTCCGGTCAACCCCGCAAGCCCGAACACACTCGTCGGTCTCTATGTAATTAGACATTCTCTCCACCACCACCTCCGAGGTCCGGCACTGGTACTCCACGCCGCCTCCGTCCACCGACGACGTCTCCAACAAACACCTCTTCCCGGAAGACGAGATCGAAAATGCACAAACATCCTTCGGCAAATCATCGCATATCATTTCACCTATATATATTCATCGAAACGACATAGATTACAAAACTCGTTACGAATGAGTAACACAGAAGTAACGCACAAGAAGATAATTGATGAAATCAAGAATTGTGAAAAGTCGTGCATAACTTGTAATATTGTTATTTTACAATATAACATAAAACAGATTTACGATGAGTAACACATAAGTACCGCACATAAAGACACATTTGACAAGATCAAAGGTTGCAAAACTTGTTTTTTAGTCATTTCCAAATAAATTACACTGAATAACGTAAAAGTCGTGAAATGGAACGTACCTAGAGAAACGCGAAGAAGGAGAGAGGAGAAAAACACAACGAGAGCGATTTTGGGAGGAAAAGCCATTGATCGGGAGAATTCGCGACGAACTTGGTTTGAAAAATGTGTGACAAATGAGAGAACAAAATGAGGGGATTTTGGGTTATTGAGCTAAAAGTGTGAGAGAGTCTATATATAGAGCAAAAACATAAGGTTCTCTTGTTTGTATGTTTTTGTGTAAAACTAGAAACTGTACATGTTTTTGTCTGAATTTTCAATTTTTGAATAGTACCAATTTAAGTATTTTATTGGACTTCCATTATAATAAAATTTAAAATATTATATTATTCTTTTCTTGATTGGTACGTGGATTCTTGTTGACGGCAAAGTGAAAACGTGGTTGGATGTAAGCTACTCTTTCTTGGTTTCCACTAACATTGACTTGTGATGTAAACGTTAGACCGGCCGGTTTGATTTTGAATCGGTTAACAGTCGAAAAGTTTGATTTCGGAAAAAATTTATTTCTCGTATGTTAAAGTGGCTGATAATATCCTACATCGGATAAATATAAAGTTGAGTGACTAAATATAATGGTTCAAGCGAAACCCTATTAATAAGGTTGACATTCCCGTTATTGAAAATCACATCCCACGTGTGAAAGGGAGATACCTACACATGAGGGCGAGTGCCGATTTATAAGTAATGGTGCAAACCCTTTAGTATGAGAAACTCAAGCCATTATGTGTAGTTCGTTATCGAAATTTAACACATTAATTTTAGGGGTAAAATACTTGTGTGTTTTCCTCAACTTTTTCGGCGAGTACTCTAAATATAAAAAAAAACATTTAGAAAATTAGAATACAAACTTTTTTTAAAAAAAATGCTCAAAAAACGCAAAAACATTTTACTCATCTAATACACAAAATATGACTAGACAATTTTATTGATTTAACAGGTCGAACAGATGAATTGATCAACAAATTGATTTGACTTTCTGTTCGACTTCTCAAAATTGCATTTACTCGTATTCGAGTTGGCTTCAAAGTCCAGAAACATGGAATATTGAGGAAGTAGTCAATTTCTTGAAATATATATGAGTGTAACGTTTGGAGAAATTTGGGAGGATGACTTGGAAAATTTGATGGGTCAACCGACAAAAAAAATGTATAAATTAATTTAAATGAAAGCTGTGAAATTGAAGTGTTGAAAATGAAATCATTCACAACCTAAGAAGTTTCTGGGCAATTTTTCATATGTTTTATGGTCTCTGATCTGAAGTTTCTTCCACGCTAACATTAATAACATATATATGTGCATGCATGATCTTAATTTTATATGGTCCCAACAACTTTTAAATTAATTAATTAATGAATGAATAAATATAGATACGATACTACCCGATAAAAAATATTACGTGGACACAATCTTTCACGTTAGTTATAAACTCGTTCAATTAAATAATGACAATTCATAAGTTCATGTTTGATGATGTGTCGCCTTGTTTAAACGGTATTGTTTATGTAATAATTATAGAACTAACTTTTTTTACTAAGCTAGTCCTACAAATTAAATGTGTATATAATTAATATGTTTGGTTTATGAGATTTGTCATAAATAGGTCAAGTAACTCTTGTTAATTTTTCATTTTTTTTTTTGAAATTTGTTAATTTTTCATTTTGTTAGTTACATTTTCATTTTTTTTAATCTATTCTTTTTTCTTTTAAAATTTGATCTAATCATACATATTTCAATTTATTTCCTTGTCGAAATGGAAAATTTGACAGTACAAGAGTTAAATATCATAGGAAAATATAATGTTATGAACTGAAAAATGAAATTGCATTGAATACAATACATAAATAAATCTCAAATAAGTTGTATTCTCCGTCAAGATTTGGCATATATTGCAATGTTATTATTGTTTGGTACTTAACTTTCATTTTCACATTCTTCAAAAAAAAAAAAAAACTTTCATTTTCACAAATTGAAATCGATTTCGAAACTTGGAACAAATTTTTTGTAGAAATGATGATATGATCGTGACACATGTTGAGCACAAATTTTAACATTTTCTAAGTGCTGGAAAGTAAATTCGTTATTAGCTATGCATGTATATTGTCTGAATTTAAGACCCAAAAAAAAATGTATCTTAGTAAAGTACATGAAATTAATGATTCAAAATGCCAATTAAAAGCTAACATTGAAGCTACACACTTGTTGACAATTGTTTGGCTTTAGTATATCTCTATTTGTTATATATTGGATACTTAACTTATGTAATAGGATTATAAAATATTCATGTGTACGAGACCTTTTTTATGCGTTATTATAAATTACAAAAACAATCAACTTGATGAGCAAAAATAATTATAAGTTAAAGAAAAAGTCAAGTAAAATGACGACACTCAAGACAAACTATCTAAATATTCTCCAAACCCGAGTCCAAGTCTCAACAAGCTTGTCCTCGTGGAGCGCCGCCACAGATGTTCCCACGCACAAAGCCTCCCATCCTCCAAACGTTCCGCCAGTAACAAGTAAACTTTCAAAATGCTTTTAGAAGTACATATGTATGTCTCTTGAAAGTTGAAAGTACTTGTGAGTTTCTTTCATGTGAGTTCTTTATCACTCTCAAAAGTATCATTATGTGACTTTTCAAAATACTTCTTAGAGTACTCTAACGTATAATACTAAGTGAAATCCTAAAAGATACTGTAATATTTTTCAAATTCACTTTAGTTCGGTCCCATACCACAACCCTACTTTATAACACATGAAACTAGAGGTGTCAATTCAAATTTTGGACTGGATTTGTTTGAGTTTGGATTGAGTATGGATCAAATTTTAGTATAAAATGTGCAGATCCGTGCAAATTTGTCTAATTTGATTCTATATGCTATTATTTTCATAAGAAAAATCTAATACAAAATTAGTCGGTTAGATATGATCAATTTTTAGCCGGATTAAATTTCGGGTGTCCAAACGTGGGAATCCAAAATTGTTATTTCCGAGTGAAGTGGACTTGTCAGTGGGCCCATCCCCAGTCCATACGATGATTATTTGACTTATTTTGTACAAAAATATGGGCTTAGGCCCAATAGTTAAGTGCTCATCAACAGGGCCCAATACAGTGGGCTGAAGGATCCAAAAGGTGAAGGTGGCCCAAAATTCAAAATTTACCGTTGTATAATAATTGATGCTCATTTTAGTCATTTATCACAATAATTAGTATCCTAAAAATCTAATTTAATATGTCGAAAGAAAAAGACAAACACTTTTAAGTATAGATATAAATGAACACAACCACAAAAATAAGAAAATAAAGAGATCTACATATTTTTCCTAAATGGAGAATTCAATTTTCATAGATTCATTTAGCTATAAAATATATATAATTCTTATTCTTATTATAAGAAAATTAAAGTTTACAAAACAAAAAGTGCAACTTAGTGTGTTAACATAAAAATATTTTACTTTGATCAAGTAATATTATTGATCATGCACAGTGATTTTTATAATATATTTTTCCACTACACTTTTATCATATTAATTTGAGACAAAAATGTGACAGTCAAAATGTTAAAATGTGTTTTATAAAAAAACTTTATAATCTCAAAACAAATCAACACATGCCCATTACATTATGGTAGAAGTCAAATATGATTAGTAATGAAATATTGAAACATGAGTTTTCTCACATTAGAGAGAAAGTCCCAAAATGGTCAATGTCACTTTCACCCATAAAAAACATTTGATTAGGTCCAAAGAAGGATTCTATAAAAAATTTCATAGCATAATTATCCGAAGAATCTTTAATATAAATATAAAAGAAATAACATTCGGTGAACGAGTCTTTTGTTAAGTTATCACAATTGTTTATGTCGCTGAAAATGTAAACCGTTTTAATGCAAATGATGAATAACTCTCTATTCATTTCTCGTAGATAAGAGTTATAGACAAAACCTAGAAAACAATTAATATACTACTATTTTGAAAATAAAGTGACAATTAAGGAAACCGATGGAAACAAAAATCAAACTAAAGACCAAATTATCACAAAATGAATACTAATAAAACAAAATTATAACAAAACTCAAGTTCAAGACCATTGTAACACAAAAATAAATACTAAATAGACCATATAAAAACATAATTTCAGCAAGTTTTTATTTTTGTTACCGCATAGTGACAAGATTGTTAAAGATAACGTATGTGACCTTAAAAAAAAACACACGTGACTCATCTCTTGACGTCATATGAAAAAGTAACTAAAGAATAACTCAACCTCATTGGTCATGACATTAATATCCCAATTTAATATGTTGAAAGAAAAAGCCAAACACTATAAATATAGATATAAAGGAACAAAACCCCATGTAAATGCTTAAAAAAAAATACCCATGTAAATAAGAAAATTAAGAGTTCTACATTTTTTCTTCTTTCACGTATTAATTGAACAACAAAATATAAATAAACACGAAATTTTAAATGTTGCCACTTGTCGCTTATCACTACTATTAGTTTCTCCACAACGATGACTTTATAAATAGATTTCTAACTCATCAACTCCAATATGTGACGCTTAAAATATAAATATACAGTTTAATAAAAAACTTTATAATCTCAAAATAAATCTCCATGATGGTAGAAGAGAACATTGGCTAGCATTGTAATATTGTAATAAATATTGAAACAACATGAATTTTCTCAAACTAAAATAAAGTCCCAAAATGGTTAATGTCACTTTCACCCACAAAAAGAAAAAAAAAAAAAAAACCTTAGGCCCAAAGAAGGATTCTATACAAATTTCCTTGTCTAACCATCAAAACAATATGCACAACAACAGCAACAAAAAATTGTACCACTCTCTTGTTTTCAAAATATTTATTGTTTGATTAATAAATCTCTATTAAGTTTTGAACGTTCTTTGTGGGAATGACATTTGGAGTCGCTTCAATGTCAGTAACATAAATATCTCCACATGTCATGTAAACACATCTTCTGGATAAACAAATATAGCGTTATAGATATAAACTTTAACGCACCTCTTATATATTTGTAATAACTTGTTTCATGTCCCGACAGATCTTTAAATTCTTAACTTAAATAATAAGATTTAATATTCGATAAATGAGTATCTTCTAAGTCCCGACAATTCATTACATTCTTCAATTTGGGAGTGACTTTAGTTTCAATAACTAAAAAATCTCCACTTGTCTTTCATAAACACGTCATCTCATCTAACAACATTTATTGGAAAATTCCACGTAACAGATAAACTTCAGCTCAATTATCGCAAACCTGTCTCGACAAAAATTGACAAATAAATTATAAAAGTAACAATTAAATATTCGATACTAAGTTCCGACAATTCTTTACATTCTTCAAATTTAAGTCGTTTCAATTTAAATAACCGACAATTCTCTAACTGTCTTACACAAACAAAATTTTCCTGCGATTCTCTCACCAAACAAAGATTATAAACAAATTTTCTGTACGGATAAACCTAAGCTCAACTGTTGTAAAACTATCATTATCAATCACATTAATACCATTGATGAAGTTAACTTATTTTAATTAGTTTAATTTTAATAGCCCAAATTTTTTGAAAAAAATAAAAAGATAGTTCAATAATCAAATTAATTTGCAGGCTGTTTGTCAAAGAAAATGTGGTGGCCTAGTTGCCAAACAGGGCCGTCCATTTAATTATAGCTCTCTTTTTCTGTCTCTTCTCATTATATGTGAATTATTGATCATTTCTTTCAAAAAGTTTTGATTTTTAGATATAAAAAACTATACTTTTTTCTCTCTGGCGTCGCAGTTTCTGTCAGAAAAAAAAAACCAAGAAATCATCAGTTCATCATAGAGAAACGAACGAACTATACAAAAGTAGTAGCAGCAGATTCGAGAATTTGGAGAAGAACCCATGAATGTTCTTGCTGAAGCTGAACCAGATTGCTCTGAGTATGTTGAAGTTGATCCAACCGGAAGATATGGCAGAGTACAAATCTGAAACCTCTCTCATTTGGTGTTTTTGTGCTTTTGGTGTTTTCAATTTTTGATTTTTTGTTCTGGGTTTGGTTTTTTTTTTTGTTGGGTGCAGTACAATGAAATTCTGGGCAAGGGAGCTTCAAAAACAGTGTATGGACTCAAGTCTCTTGTTTGCGGTTTATGATTTGGAAACCCATTTTGGGTTTCATTGAAATTTGAGATTTTGATGTGTTTTCTGAGATGCCCATTTCAGATCTCTTCTGAATTTGAGCTCAATTGGGTGTTTTTGTTGGTTTTTCTGATATGGGTAGTTTGTGGATTTGTGATTGTTGGGTTGGTGATGATGATGGTGCAGTTATAGAGCATTTGATGAATTTGAGGGGATTGAGGTTGCTTGGAACCAGGTCAAGCTCTATGACTTTCTGCAGAGCCCTGAAGATCTTGAGAGGCTTTACTGTGAGATTCACTTGCTCAAGACTCTGAAGCATGAGAACATTATGAAGTTTTACTCTTCTTGGGTTGATACTGCTAATAGGAACATTAACTTTGTGACCGAGATGTTCACTTCCGGGACTTTGAGGCAGTAAGTGTTGCGACGATTGCATTGTAGTATTGTGTTTGTACAAATTGATGCATTTCATTTTTTTTGAGTTGATCTTGTGATGCTGGTTTTTTAGCTTTCGGGTTTTTCGATTCTTTTGTTATTGTGTTTAATAGATATAGGCTGAAGCACAAGCGAGTTAACATTAGAGCAGTGAAGCATTGGTGTAGACAGATCTTGAGAGGATTACACTATCTGCACAGCCACGACCCTCCTGTGATCCACCGGGATCTCAAGTGTGACAACATATTTGTTAATGGGAACCAAGGGGAAGTGAAGATTGGCGATCTCGGCCTCGCTGCGATCCTCAGGAAATCACATGCTGCTCACTGTGTTGGTATGCTTTACTCTTTCAACTCCCGGGAAGTTTCTTCACTTATCAATGTAGCTTGAATGAAATTTAGCGACTAGATGAAAATTGATTGGTGTTTTGTGGGGGTTGTGTCTATAACACATAATGCCAGTGCTTCTTCTTTTTTTTACACTAATGGAATTGTTGGTGGCTTGAGTTTAGTGTGATTTTCACGCATCTTGGGTATTGTTTCGTCCTCAGGTACACCGGAGTTCATGGCTCCAGAAGTGTATGAAGAGGCGTATAATGAGTTAGTTGACATTTATTCTTTTGGAATGTGCGTATTGGAAATGGTTACTTTTGAGTATCCATATAGCGAATGCACCCATCCCGCTCAGATCTATAAGAAAGTCATATCCGTAAGAAGATTCTCTAGCTGATTCTTATTCTCTGTTGAAATGTCGTATTGCTTTCAAGAATAAAACTAGATTCCATTGACATGCTTTTGTGCTCTTTAGGGTAAAAAGCCTGATGCTTTGTACAAAGTAAAGGATCCTGAAGTGCGACAATTTATTGACAAATGCTTGGCAACGGTGTCTCTGAGGTTCTCAGCAAGAGAGCTTTTGGACGATCCCTTCCTCCAAACTGACGACCGTGAATCTGATTCGAGACCAAACTGTGGGAGGGAACCCGGTGATATGGGTCCTCTCATAATGCATCCTTACCTCGAATATCATAATAGTAACATTTCATTTAATGAATACTCGAATGGTTTTAGTTTTGATGCTCATAATGAATGGGGTTATCATCCACTTGAGATTGAATCGACTGGGATTGAACTTTTTGAGCACCATGATGATGAACATTCTGCCGATATTGATATTACTATAAAAGGGAAAACAAAAGAAGACGGCGGCATCTTTTTAAGACTCAGAATTGCAGATAATGAAGGTTAGTGTTACACACTTAGACTATCTATTTTCTTCCAAATCTGTACTTTCATGATTTATTTACCTTTTGACTCTGCAGGCCGTATCCGTAATATTTATTTCCCATTCGACATAGAGACTGATACCGCATTGAGTGTGGCAACTGAAATGGTTGCCGAACTGGATATTACTGATCAAGATGTGATAAAGATAGCGGATATGATAGATGGCGAAATTGCTTTGTTGGTTCCCGAATGGAGCCCGGGGCCTGGAATAGAGGAAACACCCCTATTTGCAAGTCAAGGCTTATGTCACAATTGCGCTTCCAATCATACTTCAAATGGTTCACTTATGGAATTTTTGGTAAACAAGTCGGGCACTAAGAACCCTAAGTGTTGTAGGCAGGGATGTGCTTCAATGCACGGCCGGTTTGAGGAGATTACATTCCAAGCTGAGGAGTCCGAGCATCACGTGACAGAGAGTGCTCCAAATGAATCAAGCCAATTGGATTGCTTGCATTATCAGGAAATTGGGGATCAGCGCGAAAGCCGTGAGCTTAGTTCTGTAGGGTCGGAACAGAGTCATTCTGGTGAAGAATATGAAAACTCGCATCTATCAATCTCTGCCAAGGATGAAAGAGAGGTAAAACTGGAAGACGGGATTCCATCCAGTGCAAGGAATTATGATAATGAAACCGAGCAGGAAGTGAGATGGCTAAAAGCAAAATACCTGAAGGAATTGAGGGATGTTAGAGACATACAGCTTGGATTTGCATCGATATCCACCAACTGTGTTACCAAAGAACTCGGACCAGGTAGTGGGGTTTGGACACCTTCGGCACTGAACCCACTAGAGGGCATCAACAACAAGCAATTTCATTCCGAAAGGTCCCCGAGTGGAGTGGATATTGTCACTTCCAAGAGTTTCTACAGCGGCTCATTCCTTTCACACAGTCTTCACAGGACAACATCTCTCCCAGTTGATGCTGTTGATATATAGTTTTTTGTAATGCTTTTCTTCTTTCATAGATTATGCACATTCACAGAGGCTGTATAAACTGTAAAATAAACCACCCGTTTTGGCGAGCAATATTAAATACTAGTTACCATACAATTTGCTATACTTTCTCTTCCATCTTTTTCTCAGGGACGCAAGTGTTGTGGATATGGACTTCTGGATGAAAATAAATGGCGATATTGGAGCTTGTGGAATCTCCAAGTGGAGATATCGTCCTGTTATATACTGTAAGTAAATTGCAATACTCCTTACTCATTTACGTACATGGCATATTCCATTTTCTTCTAGAATTTCTTCTATAAACCAGACATATGATAGTGACTTATGGTTTAAAACCACTACTAAACCCAATAAGCACCAAACCCTTGTTGGAAATTTTGAAGCTTGCCATTTGTTCACACTAGTTTTATATTTGCCTTAGAAGATAAAGTCATTGCAGTCTTTATCAAGTAAACCACTAGGAAATGGAGGACCCAATACTATATTAATCTTTTCGTTGACCTAAGTTTTGTTTCTAGCATTAGGATTTAGTGCCAAGGACGGCTGATGTGTATTTTCTTGGAAAAGTCTTGTTAGATAGATTAATCTTCTTGTTGAAAAATACTTTTGAACATAAATCCTAGCTAGCTGTAAGGCTGAGATATTGATCTAATTAAGTAGGAGATCGATTTGGCTGGCAGCAAGCCTGTCATGGCGGCTTTTAGTTCTCTGGGTTATTGTTTAATTTTCACAATCTTTATATTATTTTCTGTTCTCATCCCTTTTGCAGCTTCATTGTCCTTCAACTTCACCTCCTTTGATGCAAATGGTGGTGATGTGCGAGTTCAGGGAGACGCTTCTGTATCAGATGGACTGATCCAACTCACAGTGAACCGGGGAGACAAGACACAAGTGGACAGCTTGGGCCGAGCAATATACCCCCAATTATTGCCTCTATGGGACAAAACATCTGGAGAAGTCGCCAACTTCAGCACTCGTTTCTCATTCATCATCAATTCGCAGAACAGAGATCCGCATGGTGATGGGTTTGCGTTCTTTCTTGCACATAAAGATTTACAGATCACAAAAGAAGAAGGTAGCGGTCTTGGACTTGTGAGCGGAGACCAGATACTAAACTCAACTATACATCCCTTTGTTGCAGTGGAATTCGATACCTTTCCATATGGGAGGTTCGACCCTCCTTATGAGCATGTAGGTATTGACATAAACTCTATGAAGTCTAGTGCTTATGTGAGTTGGTGTAGTAGTGCTGTGAACGGGACAGAAAATGAGGCTTTGATTGTTTATAACTCTGCTTCGAAAGATCTAAACGTTTCCTTCTTTGGATTTTGTAACGACACCGAATTCCAACAGAATCTTCATTATAAAGTTGATCTCAAAACCATCTTGCCAGAATCGGTTACTTTTGGCTTCTCAGCTGCAACAGGACATTACTTTGAGATACATACCATCAAGTCTTGGACTTTCAGTTCAAGCTTAAGAATGGCCAACAACAACCTTCCCGAGCCACCTGTGTCTGGCCCTTTGTCCGTACCTCCAGGTAAACGCATTGCCAAGAACTTGGAGTTGGGGCTTAGTGTTGCTGGTGGTGTTCTTGTTTTGGTTTCTGGTTTGGGTGTGATTTGGTATGTTTTCTGGAAGAACAGGAAAGAAGAGGAAGAAGAATTTGATATGCTGATGGATGACGAATTTGAAAGGGGCACGGGGCCTAAGAAGTTTTTGTATAACGAATTGGTTCGAGCAACGAACAACTTTGCAGAGGGAGAGAAGCTTGGAGAGGGAGGGTTTGGTGGTGTTTACAGAGGGTTTTTGAAGGAGCTCAACACTTATGTTGCTGTTAAGAGAGTGTCCAAGGGGTCTAAACAAGGGGTCAAGGAGTATGCTTCCGAAGTACGAGTCATTAGCCGATTAAGGCACAAGAATTTGGTTCAGCTCATAGGTTGGTGCCACGAAAGAAGAGGCTTGTTGCTCGTGTACGAGTTCATGTCCAACGGAAGCCTAGACTACCATCTCTTCAAAGGGAAGAGCGTGCTGTCGTGGGCGCAAAGGTTCAAGATTGTTCAAGGCCTTGCCTCGGCCTTGTTCTACCTCCACGAAGAATGGGAACAATGTGTCGTCCACAGGGACATTAAAGCAAGCAACATAATGCTGGATTCGAGTTTCACTGCAAAGCTAGGGGATTTCGGGTTAGCGAGGTTTGTGGACCACGCAAAAGAGTCACAAACAACAATCTTGGCCGGAACGTTAGGGTACATGGCTCCTGAATGCTACGTGACAGGGAAGGCAAGTAAAGAATCTGACGTGTACAGCTTCGGCGTTGTTGCATTGGAAATAGCCAGTGGGAGAAAACCCTACAACCCGAATGTGGAAGAAAGCGAGAGAGTGTTGGTGCAGTGGGTTTGGGAGCTTCACGGGACGGAAAAGCTTCTAGAAGCTGCAGACCC
>JAYMTF010001544.1:0-22728 GCA_036897485.1 Pelargonium nanum | reverse complement strand
CCCACGACCTCCTATGTGGAGATGTGTGTCTTGACCATTGCGCCACCCCCTAGGGGGCAACCCACCTTTACTTGCCCTCGACTTCTCTGGGTCAATTGCAACCTCTTTCCACACGCAACTAACTCCCACTCGACTCCTGCCTCCATCACAGTCCACCCTCCAGACTCCCTTGTGACCGTATCCTCGAACACAGTGGCATCACTGTTAGTCTTCACCAACCTTCATTTTTCATCATTAACAGTTAAAACGACGACGTTTTGGCTATATGTGATGTAAAAAATTCACGAAAACACAACGTTATTATCTGATGTGACATGCACACGTGGACGTTGTATTTAACGAGACGTGATTATGTGTCAACAAATGTTGACGTGACACTTGTAAAAAAAGCTACAACCGATTAATTTACAAGAGTTTAAACAAAACAAAATCTCAACTAAAGACCAAATCTAAAAAACATGTCAATTCAGAAGAGACAACACCGTTTAACTAATAAATGGAAAAGCCAATTTGGGTGGAAAAACTAAACTTTTGTGCATGTGCTTCTCATTTTCTTAATATATATATTTTTTTTAAATTTAGGGAGAAAAAAATGAGGCCCAACCAAGAAGGAAGAAAATTAGGCCTAAAAGTCCAAGTCCAAGCTCCAAACCCAACCAAACGGTAAATGAGCAACCAACCCAACAACACAATAACAAAGCTCAAGGTTCGATTGATTTTGATAATTTTGATTTAGAACCAAAACCAGAAAGTGATTTAAAATCCTCACAAATCAATCACAAGTAGAACCGAAGTGAACAACCTCTGCAAGTAATATATATAGAGTGGAATTGGAAGAGAATATGCCATTGAAGATGTTATGTCCCTCACAGCAGACATTCTCAGATGCTATTGCCATGTCGGTTTTTCTTTATCTATATTAACCTTTCCTTTCCCTTTTGTTGCTTCCACATGCACGCTTTCTCAGGTACTTTCTCTCTATTTCTCTTCAATTTCTTCTCTGCTTTCCTCTTAATTCCTCATCGATTTCGATTTTCCGAGGTGGGTTTCTATGGGTTTTTGTTTTTGCCGCTAAAAACCAACTCTTTCTGGATTGAAATGCTATTTTTTTTTCATTTTTTAGTGTTCTGCTAGGCTAGGAGGAGCATAAGCAACTATTAGGGTTTTGATTTTGTATATTTTAGTATATTGTTTAAGTTGTGGATGATACTTGGATACTTTCCCTTTTCACTTTAAACGAATCCAATCAATTTTGCTTTCATTTTTTTAACGAAAAACAAATGAAGCTTGATCGGTTACAATCATGGCTTATATTTGTGCAAAAGTAAAGGATATTACTGTATTATTATTATTTTTCTCCAATTTGTTTTTATTTTCAAATTACCTCTGGTTTTGGTCTGCAACATTAAAGTGTGTAGAATTTGCGTTTTGGGTATTTTTTTTGTTGGTTCCTCACTGTTTAATGTATGCAAGTAATTAGTTGACTTGCTCATATGGTAGCTACTTGAAATAGTTACTTTGACATCTTGTGGCTGAAATAATATTGTAGCATTGTTTTGTAGTGATGTGCATTACGAGCTAATTATCTGTCGTTATTTTCTCACTGTTTTTATGTCATTTTTGAATGGAACTTACAAATATTTTCTTACTGTTTTTATCATTATTTGTGAATGGAGCTTTAAAATATTTTTACCTCGGGGTTCCATTGAAAAATTGGGTGGGAACTTGGAATAGAAGAAGCTTACTGTGGTATGAACTTCTGGCTGCATCTCTTTGTTTCATTTTCAGGAGCAGATAGCCCTACAAATTTTGAATATAGTATTAAATTGTTAATGATACACTCTCTTGTTAGGCTTTCATCTATTGATGACCAAACTTGTTAGGCTTTCATCTATTGATGACCAAACTTATCTCTTTCTCTGCTCCTGATTCAACTGATCAGCTATCAGACTGTGACCAATGATTTGATATTTGGTATTAATAGTCTTGATCTGAATATGCACTTAGGAATTGGTAGCTGGTCTTTATGGTTGGTTTGGCACTGTTGAAGTGGCACTTGCTTACAAGAATCCAAATTAAGTGAAGTAATCTGAGCCACTTCGAGATAGCACAATGGGATCTGATAGGTTGCTAGATTCCTTCAGAATGGAGAGGGTCCGGACAATTTTTGCACATAGATATCCTTACCCTCATGAGCATTCACGTCATGCCGTAATTGCTGTGGTAGTGGGTTGCCTGTTTTTTATCTCTTCTGACAACATGCATACTCTCATTGAGAAATTGGACAACAATGTCAAATGGTGGTCTATGTACGCGTGCTTGCTTGGTTTCTTCTATTTCTTTTCTTCTCCATTTATCGGAAAGAAAATCAAACCGAGCTACTCAAACTTCAGTCGATGGTTAGTACACAAATTTTGTTAATTGAACATACAGATATTTGTGGGGGAAGTAAACTAGATAAAGCCAATGGGTATCAGTAACTCTTGAAATTTGCTTTTGCAGGTATATAGCCTGGATTTTAGTTGCAGCTCTATATCATCTTCCTAGCTTTCAGTCCATGGGAGTCGACTTGAGGATGAACCTGTCATTGTTTTTGACAATATATATCTCTTCTATTCTGTTTCTTCTTGTTTTTCACATTATATTCCTTGGCCTTTGGTACGTCGGTCTTGTTTCTCGTGTGGCTGGTAAAAGGCCAGAGATCCTGACTATTCTTCAAAACTGTGCAGTAAGTTAATTGTGATTTCACTTTATATTCCATGTATCCCTGGTCTTTTCACTTTCATATATTCCTTTTCCTTGTTATAATATATTCATTCATTGAATAGGTTCTTAGTATAGCTTGCTGCATATTTTATAGTCACTGTGGTAACCGTGCTTGTATGAGCAAGAAAACACTTGAACGGAAACACTCTGCCTGGTTTTCTTTGTGGAATAAAGAAGAAAGGAACACATTGCTTGCAAAGTTCATCCGTATGAATGAGTTGAAAGATCAGGTCTGTTCCTCGTGGTTTGCTCCGGTCGGGTCCGCTAGTGATTATCCACTTCTATCAAAGTGGGTTATTTATGGAGAGGTATGATGGAAGCAATTGCAACCTAATGTCATCTGGTATTATTATATTGGCGCGTTAGGGTCTCGTGTTCTCCATCCTTATGACCTACTATTTTTCTTCTATCAGTTAGGTTGCAGTGGTTCGTTCGCTGGTACATCAGATGAAATATCTCCCATATACTCTTTATGGGCCACATTTATAGGCCTTTACATTGCCAATTATGTGGTTGAAAGGTCAACAGGGTAAGCATTTTAGGATGCAGCTTGTTGTTCTTTTTATTATTATTATTTTTATGTGGAATGTAGAATGTAGTTGATTCTTGATGCAACATTAAGGTTGTTGTCTTGTGAACTTTAAGTCACGGGTTTGTGTTAGGGAAAATTCTCTTTGCAAAAGCAGGGCTTAGGCTGTGTACATAAATGATCCTCTCTAGACCCCAAATGGCTTGAACCTTGTGCACTGGGCCATTCTTTTTAAGGTAGATTGCATTATCATGATATGATCTTGGATTTAAAGATATTACGCTTAGGTGTAGCTTTACGTTCAGATTAAATCATATTTTCATGGTAAATTTGTTTAATTATAGCCCCTATTATTGCGAGCAGATCAATTGCAATAATTTGAATTGATTTTTTTTTGTCAAGCTACATCTTTGTGTCAACTTTTCTTGTCCAGTTGTGGGTGTTTATATATAAATGTTCATTGCAAAAGTTGTTGGTTTCATTTTGCTGTTCTGATGACAAAAAAGGGGTGGTGTGATGGTGTTATTTATTCATAACATATGTATGAAGATTGGTAATTCATCATATTTTAGCATCATGTTTGAGTGCTATGGTTATGAAATTCATCTATGGAAGATTGATTTAATATTTTTTATTTGATGATATACATTTAATAATTTACTTTTCTTCTGTATGGTCATTATATTGATTATTAACCAAAACAAGAGTAGTTTTGTGGTGCTTAATCATGGCACAAGGCCTGACTCTCATCTTCTAGGCCATTGTTATATCTATATGACCAAATTACACATCTTCTTTTCCTTCATTAATTTCTGACCTATTCCAGGTGGGCTCTTTCTCATCCATTGTCAGTGGAAGAATATGAGAAATTCAAGAAGAGGCAGATGAAGCCTGATTTCTTGGACATGGTTCCTTGGTATTCAGGGTACATGCTTTTTATTTATTTATTATTCCTTATACAGCTTTTTTGTTTTTGTTTTTTTAGCGAGGAGGGTTGTAAGGTGAAACATAATGAATTATAATTGAATCCTAATGCTGCTGATGTCAATATGCTGCAGAACATCAGCTGATTTGTTCAAGACAGTTTTTGATCTTCTTGTATCAGTGACTGTGTTTGTTGGACGCTTTGACATGCGCATGATGCAGGTGGCGTTTCATATTCCATATTTATATTCATTGACTTCTGTGGCTAATTTGACAATTTTGCCAAATAACGTTGCAGTTATTCTACTTCTCTCCATTATTTGTAGGGTATCAAGAATGGTTAATGGTTTTATGTAATAATATCACTTTTTCATGACTTGCTTTCATCCATCATCTTTATGTTTTGCCTTTCCTCATCATTGCCAGGCTGCAATGAGCAAGGCTCAGGATGGAGCTGAAGAAACAGATCTTTTGTACGATCACTTTTGTGAAAAGGAAGATTTTTGGTTTGACTTCATGGCTGATACTGGTGATGGTGGGAATTCATCTTATTCTGTGGCACGGCTTCTGGCTCAGCCTTCCATCAAGCTGAGCGATGGTGATTCTAAGCTCACCCTACCACGTGCGAACTTGCTACTTATTGGAGGGGATCTTGCGTAAGTTGACCATTGTCCTTATCTATGATAATTAATTAATTATAAAGTTACTGAACTATTCAGATGTAGTTATATTTCATTTATGGCCCTGTAGCTCATTACTGTTAGAATTAGCATTCTAATACGTAGTTAGTTTACTGCTTATAGTTGAGAGCAGTAGGAGAACTTATGCATCATTTGAAAATTTAATTCATTCAACAAATTTTTATACACGTGTTTTAAATTGAGGTTCATATCCTGAATCTCTATCATATGGTTCATAGTTTCATATGTAGTTAGTTTACTGCTTATGGGAGAGAGCTCTAGGAGAACATATGCATCATTTGAAATTTAAATCATCCAACAAATTTTTATACGTGTGTCTTTAAATTGAGGTTAATATCCTGAACCTCTATCATATGGTTCATAGTTTTATATTTTAAAAATAAGTTAATATAATTAGAAATCTATTTGCAACATATCACACACATGCGCACTACTTTCTTCTTATTGGTTCTGATCTCCATAGTTGCAGTGACAGTTATCTATAAAATAACTAATTTGTTCAATATAATGTATTTTCTTTTATGTAAAAAGGTTTAGGATATAGGTTATAGATGAAAAAAGAGGAAAAACATTATGCATATATTTGTGAACAAATAGACAAGCCTTGAACTTCAAGAATAGTATAAGACCACCGAAGACTGGAAAGAAGCCTTGTTTTGTCTTCAAGCGTTAGTCATCTGATTTTTGAGATCTTGAAAATGTAAAGACATCCTATGGTTCTAGAATGACTAAAGCTTTTTAATTTTAAAAGCATAAAAGAAAGCAAAATGAACGAATCAGAGGGTCACGCTGGATTGCATCTGAATTGCTAAACTCGGAAAAGAAACCTATTATCTTCTTAATTGAGTTAATCATGAAAGAATTGCGACTCAAACAATTTTTACGTCTCCATTTCAGTTTAGCTAGCAATTCATCTGTTGATTTGACTCATGAGATGCCTGAATTGTATCGGATCATAGTTTGATCTATATGATTCATACAATTTCAAAACCATTATTTCTATCTGTATTTTTTTTCTACGCTTGTATGATATCCTCTTTTATTTGTATAGTTAAATATTTTTGTTCTGATCTTTTAGGTATCCAAATCCTTCGGCCTTCACATATTTAAGGCGTTTCATTTGTCCTTTTGAGTATGCTCTCCAGCCTCCACCATGGTTTAAAGAAGAGCATATAGCTGTAAACAAGCCAGAGCTCCCCCCAGGGGTCACAACACTGAAGCAATATAAAGGGCCTCAGACATTTGTTATCCCTGGAAATCATGGTTGGTTCAGTCTGCAGCCATCACTTTGTTGGAATTGCTATTTTATTTTTCTTTTCTTTTATATATTTGGAGTGAGACTACAATTCTACATAGATACTCGATCTTTGCTACTGTATTAAATATCAATGTAGCATGCAGTAAACTATTTTGGTTTTACAGATTGGTTTGATGGTCTTCATACTTATATGAGGTTCATATGCCATAAGAGCTGGTTGGGAGGGTGGTTTATGCCTCAGAAGAAGAGTTATTTTGCTTTGCAACTCCCTAAAGGATGGTGGGTGTTTGGACTCGATCTGGCACTCCATGGTGATATTGATGTTTACCAATTCAAGTTTTTTTCAGAACTAGCAAAGAATAAGGTACCTTTCTTTGTTTCTTTTTAGCTTCCATTCTAATTTATTGGGGTTTTCTGTATAATGATGAAAAAGAATGTGACATAATGGGAGCCCCTGTGGAGTTATTTCCATCAAGTTAGCTTTTGTGTGTAATGGGACTTCTCTTTAACACTGCATAACTGAACTGGAGAAACTCAAGTGATGAAATCTCACTTAGCTTGGAAATCAAATGGTATCATGTATGTGTTTGATATATTGTGAACTTTTGGTCCCTTGTACTCGATGACACTGATGTAGTAAGAACTTATTTGAATTTGGGTGGTCATTGGTTCAATTTTTGCACATGATGAAATGTTTTGGCATTTATTTTTGTTGTACTATGAGTTTTCATGTATTCCTGGTTATCAAGTGACATGGCGCCACCATTTTTAGTGGATGAGTTGCACCATCATTCATTTTCAAGTGACATGGTGCCTACAAAATGACATGGCGCCATCATTACATTTTCATTAAAAAAATGTTTTTACCCTCAAATGTGTTTGATCATAATATGAATGCTGTGAATTCTATGTAACGATTTGCATGAATATTGATAACAAGTACAAGTGAAACCCTTGTATGTAGGAGATTTAGAATAGATAAAGGAAACAAACTAGAGAATATTTATTGAAAGGAAAGATTATTGAAAATCTCGAAGAAGAGAATATATTGGCCGAGCGAAGAGCCTAAGATTGCCGCCGTAATGGCGCTTCAAGAGACTCAAAACAGTGAATCAAGAGACTCTAATTCCGTGTGAAATTTATATGTAGCCCGTATTGGAATGTAACATGGTATTAGAGCGGGTTCCGATCCAGGCCCCCAATTGCACAAACTTTCTCTGTGATCTCTTGCGAATCAAGAGACTTTGTTACTATGTGAAATTTACATGTAGCCCAATATTGAAATTTAACATGGTTTTAGAGCGGGTTTCGATCCAAGCCTTTGGCCCAATTGCACAACCTTTCTTTGTGATTTCAAGCCCGTTTGCAGAAGGACATGACTGTAGTGACACACATGGGGAAGGAAAATGGTTACATGTGAGGGGGAGTTGATTTAAAAAGCCCTTGATTGTGCACGTTCGAGCCAACAATAAATAAAAAGAAAATGTGACGCTAGGGGAGTGTTGAAATGATGGGAAAAGTCCCACATTAGAAAAATATGGAGTGAATAAGCTACATATAATGGTGGAAGTCAAACCCTACTAATAAGATTGACGTTTTAGTAGTGGAAGCCGAAATCATTACATGTAGGCCAATATTGTAGTTATCTATTTTAGTTTCTTGTGATAATCTCCTAACTTTTGAACTGTGATTGGATGCAAGTTCTAGGTTTCAACTGCCTTTTTGTGATTTTTTTTTGTCAGCGCTTTTTCGTGATCTTGCCTGGATTTGTTTTATTTTATTTTATTACAGATCAATATGAAGACCTCTTTAACAATGTTTAACGCAGGTTGGAGACAATGACTCTGTGATCATTATGACACATGAACCCAATTGGCTTCTTGATTGTTACTGGAATGGTAGCTCTGGAATGAACATTAAACACCTTATATGTGATTATCTGAAGGGAAGATGTAAGCTCCGAATGGCTGGTGACTTGCATCATTATATGCGCCATTCATATGTACCTTCAGATAAGCCAGCTTATGTGCAGCACTTACTTGTAAATGGTTGTGGTGGGGCATTTTTGCACCCCACCCACGTTTTCAGTGACTTTAATGAATATTATGGAACTCCCTATGAGAGCAAGGCTGCTTATCCTTCTTTTGAAGATTCAAGCAGGGTAAATTTAAAATTCTGAATTTATTGGTTCCATTCTTGCTATAATAAATTTTTAGGGCAGTAATATAATTTCTTGGTATCTTGATGCAGATTGCATTGGGGAACATTTTGAAGTTCCGTAAGAAGAATTGGCAGTTTGATTTTATTGGTGGCATCATATACTTTTTGTTGGTCTTTTCTATGTTTCCACAGGTGAGTTTTCATTGCAGTTTTTCATAATGCTTCTATACTCATGTCAGTCATCTTGGCCTTTTTGCCAGATGTAAGACCTATGTCAATTGGGGATTGTTTCCACTCAGTTATCTGGATATTCTTTTATTTTCAATAGACAAGCACGGTTGAAATTATGCTTTCAGTGGTTATATACTACTGAGACGGCTCCTCTTTTTCCATTTTTTTTTAGTGTAAGCTTGATCACATCCTGCAAGATGATTCATTCTCTGGTCATTTGGGGAGTTTCTTCGGCACAGTGTGGGGTGCTTTTATCTACATGCTGGAACATTCTTACGTATCTTTAGTAGCTGCAATGATGTTGCTTATTACAGCGATTACATTTGTTCCCTCTAAAGTGTCAAAGAAGAAACAAGTTATAATTGGAAGCCTTCATGTAGCTTCCCATCTGGCTGCAGCACTGATTCTCATGTTGCTTTTGGAGCTGGGTATCGAAACATGTATCCGACATAATTTATTAGCAACTTCAGGTCCGTTTTTTCTTTTCTACCCTATTTCTGTGTTTGTTTGATTCTGGTTCTGTAGACACGGTACATGCTTGGCATGACTTTATATTACATGGACTCAAGTTATGCATATGAATGTCGGTCATAAATATATTCTTAAAATGGAATTTGTCATGGATAATGAAATTGTTAAGATGTGAATTGGTATACCATCAGTTCTCTATCGTCATAGTCTATTTGTTTATTTTGAGCATGATTCCAATTGAATAACAAAGCAAGAGCCAAGGATAAATTTTAAAAAGTAATAGTGTTCGTGTGCCCTGCTTTACATTCTTCGACTTCGTGTCAACAATGCTATTGAAAACATTTGTTTGCCTTCCAGAAATTAGTTGATTGATTATGTTATCAATGATGTGGCTTTTCAGGTTACCACTCTCTGTATCAGTGGTACCGTTCAGTGGAGAGTGAGCACTTCCCAGATCCAACTGGACTTCAAGCTCGTATGGAACAATGGTCATTTGGTCTTTATCCGGCATGTATCAAGTATCTAATGTCTGCATTTGACATTCCAGAGGTGAAAATTCTCCTCATTTAAAAATGTGATTCTTCTTTTTATACCTATTCTTTTTAATTGAAAGGATAATTATTATCAGGTCATGGCTGTCACCCGAAGCAAAATTTGCAAGGGAGGGATGGAGTCACTCTCCCGTGGGGGTGCAGTTATATATTATGCTTCTGTCTTCCTCTATTTTTGGGTCTTTTCAACTCCTGTCGTGTCCTTGGTGTTTGGAAGCTACTTATACATCTGCATTAACTGGCTTCACATGCACTTTGATGAAGCCTTCTCCTCACTCCGCATCGCTAATTACAAGTCATTCACTCGTTTCCATATTAAAGACGATGGTGATCTTGAAGTGTACACCCTTGCGGTTGATAAGGTGAGAAATCAGTACTAGCCTAATTTGTGGTAAGAGTTCTATGGGAGGGATGTGGCTAGTTTTGTAGTTTGTGACACGCGGTATATATGTAAGTATGTTTTGACTATTGAATGACCTGGGAACATGGGAGAGGGATAATTAGAAGTATTATTTAACCATTAAAAACGAAAAGACTTGTCTTGTATTATAATTAGGATAGTCGAGGGCTGTCGGTCAGTGTAATTTAGAGAACAGGGAGGGAGATCCTTCACATTAAAATTACATTGAACCCTAAGTCCACTATTATACATTTATCAAGTTTTATTTTCCTTTTGCCAGTATCATGAGGTTGTATTAATCACATTGAACCAAAATCCTGATTTTATGGGTTTCACTTTTGACCAACAATGCAAGCTGTGTTAGTAATCTCATTAGTTTTGAGTTTGTTAGCCACTAAATTGTGCCAGACCAATATTTATAAACTTGACTTGCAGGTCCCAAAGGAGTGGAAGCTGGATCCTGGTTGGGATGCTGAGCCGAAGCAGCCACCACAGCTAAGCCATCTTAGAAAGTTCCCTAGCAAATGGAGCGCAGCTGAGTCGCAGCATGATCCTGTAAAAAACGTTAGAATTGTTGATCAATTTGTTATCCCGCGAACAAAAAAGTCTGATATTGGAGCGTGTAATGGGTCAGTGATTAGCTGACCCTGAGCTTTTCATAAGTTGTAACATCATTGTATCTCTGTGTTTAGAAATCAGTTAGCATTTAAAAATTAGAAATATAAATAGAAAGAAACTGTAGATTGTAATGATATTTTAGCATATTGAATCTCTCTGACAGCTGAGCTGTTTGCCGACAGTTTGTAGTCCCACATGGACACAATGCTTTCAATATAATTATGATAATCCTATCAACTAATTTTGCTGCATCGATTCCTGATTTTTAACAAAAATGGCATTAATTTGATATTGACTCAAGTTCAAAAGATCATTAAGCAGGACAAACAGGCAGGGATAGAAGATGCAAAACGAACCACAATCCTCACTGTAAGTTGTTACTTTATGTAATGATAAATGGCTATAGCTTCCAGTTGCTATGTATTCTGATTTTAGCTGCTCCGAGAGTTTACGATGTAATATTGATTCACTATATTTACGTTTATCAACTTAGTTCAATTCCATCGAATCAATACTCAGAGAAAATATATAATGATTGTGTATTTCCTTCATGGTTAGTATATTTTTTTAGCATACATACCACATAAAACTGAAAATCGGGTTTATGCTTGCAGGTGTAGGAATGGACTGATGGGCGGTGATTAGATGAGAATAGCAATTTCTTATTATCATTGCTCAATATGAGGAAAGAATATGGGGAGAGTTGGCAGCATCAGGCAAGTTTCGTTCTTGTCACACCATCTGTTATCTACATATTTTGATACAATGCGAAGTAACATTTAGTAGTCTGAATGGAGGAATCTAGCATATGGCGTTTCTTGAATTTCTTTCAGTATATCATCCCAGTTGTTAACTTGCTCCGATAAGGGCCTGTTGTGTATCTTTACCTGATTGCTCTTTAGGTCTTCATGCGGCAACCTTAAGAAGTCTTGGACTTCATATAGTTTCTGTAGAAGAAAACTATGAATTTTCACTAACATTTGAGAAACCAATTAATATAGTTGCAATGTTAGTTAGTATTAGACTCTTACAGTTCTGTTGTTGATAAGATCCTCATAGTAAAGAATTATGTGGCGAGTGCTCTTGAAATATTCAATAGCATTAGCAACTGAGTCCTCTGCTTGCTTTAAGTTAGATACTACTGAAGATGCATTGATCGTAGGCTTGTAATTTGCAAGTATCCGAGCCTGCAAATTGTTATTACGCGTTAGATTGGAATTTGTAAGTGATAAAGGGCAATATTAGAGGGATAGAAATAAACCTCCTCTGGTGTATGCACATGAGATTTGTGTGTTCCGTTAAGCAGCTTAACATCCTTGTCATACGAGTTAGCGAGAACGGATATCATTCTCCGGAGGAGATTTCTTCTGAAGAGAAATATTGCAGAAATACCTTTCTTGTGAAAATAATTTACAATCTCTTTGTGATGATCCATCAGACCCTTCATTAGATTAGGAAAAAAATTAAGCACGAGAGTAAACCAGAATTACCGTCCCTTAATCTATAACTCAGAATTGATTTCATTACCTGATTAAGCATCCATTTGAAGCCAACTGCAGCCAAGCACTCGTTCTTGGAAGCGCTACTGTACCAGTCAAGATTATACAGTTTATCCAGAGTTTTGAGGATGGTAGAAACATTGTTCCTCCTGTCTGTAACTGTGAAAATCTCTCCATTTGAGCTCACATTGGTGTGACTGTTCAACAATGTCTCAAACCATCCGCTCCCCGATCTCTGCATAGACACAATAGCAAAGAATCGAACGGGATTCCCTGCACATTCTTCCCTGTCAGGAAGCCAATGTAATGTAAGTTTCCTCGAAACTTTTGAATTTTTGAGCAAATGATACAAAGCTTGTTTACCTGCTAAATGTGTTGGGTTTTGGGTAATGCTCATAACCCGAATCTTCAATGTTTTTTTTGAAAGAACCCGAATCTTCAATGTTAATTTTAACAGGGTGTTGGTGTTTTACGTTGAAGCTAATTTGCTTCACACAGATTGAGCAGATATAGAGCACACACGCCATAGCAAAAAGAACCATCGGCATCCCGAGTAGCAGCCGAGATTTCTTCCGAATCCGAAGGTGCTGTTTTAAATTTTACTCAGAATCATTATATATAAATAGCATCCAATTCTTGATATAATAAACATAACATGACATGCACAAACCTTGTTGTATTTGTCACAGATATGTTGAGCCATGTTTGAAGCTTCTTAGAGCATGAACCAGTTTCTGATAGTTTTCGAATATGCAGTTAAGGTTAAAGATAAGGAAAACAAGGTTAAAGCTAAGCTCATTGTTTAAATCACCTAATTGTTTAATTAATGCATCGTAGCTAGCTTGTACGGAAAAAACGAGGACGATGAACACTCTTGTTAGTCTTAATTTTTGTTTTGTAAGTTTTTGTATGCTTGATGGAGACGTTAATATCCATAAACTTGCAGTAAAACCAGGAACAGTATGTATATATAGTGATACAAGAGAGATCAAATGGAAGAAATGAATTGACAAAAAGAAAAAGACAAGAGCTACTGTATCAAGATGACCAATCAGTCACACTTCAAGTTTTGTTATTCTGAAAGTGAAACATGGTGTTGGTGGGTGATTTTGTAACTAGTTGTTTTCACAAGAAAGTCTACATCCTAAATATGAACTTGAAAATGCTCCAACTTCAAATCGACTAAGAGAAATCAATTTGGATTCAGACCCCAAGTGTGTAAAGTGTTGTCATTTATTTTTAGATAAAAGATTCAATTTGGTTTTCGAACTTTGGTGTTTTGTTCCAATTTAGTCTCTAACTTTGTTTAAACAAAATTAGTTCTTAAACTTTTATGTTTCGCACCAATTTGGTCCCTGAACTTTTTTTGACCCAAGATGGTACCTGAACTTTTAATATTGACTCAATTTTGTCCTTAAATTTTTTATATAAACTCTAGAAGCAAAGACCTTTTTAGGTCAATATGTAAACGTTCAAGGACCAAATTGGTTAAAAATAGCTTTAAGGGCAAAAACCATTTTATACAAAACTTTAAAAGGTACGAAAAAACGACAGTTTTATCTGAAAACATAAAATGACATTAAGATATTGTAACGGAAATACATCATAAATATATAGCAAAACATCACCAAGATGTACACATCCATTATTAATATATACATATGTGTGCACAAAACAAAAACACCCAAAAGTTACAAGTTAAGAGCAAGCGAGCCAATAGAAATATGACACCTTATTAATTACCATTCATGTTCGACGAAGATTCTTCCTTTGTATAGCTCTTCATTCATCCTCCGGCGAGAGATCAAGATCAGGAAAAATGTCAGCAAGAGAAACAGTAGCATTGGACCATAAATCCTCGCCGTTTCCCGTTGGAAGGACGATCCCTCCTCCGGCCGCCGCCACGTGATGATCATTACCTTGTACACCTTGGAGCCTCTTGGTCCTCCTACAGTAATGGATGTCCCTCAAGTTCTTACCCACAAAAGATTTGAGAGCATTCAATTCCGTGGCGCTCAAGTTATCCAACTCATGTCCGGTGAAGCTCTTGGCGATGATCGCTCCCACGTACGGGAACATGACCCGGCTCAGCTCCTTCTCTTCGACTTCTTTGATCGATTTCTCCAGCTTCTGTTCCACTTTCGATAACATGTCCTCCACGAAACTCCACTGGTTGAATTTCCTTCTCATCGACTCGATTTCCGGGACATTCTCGTACTCAATGGCGAGTCGCTGTGCCTCGGGAAGGGACGGCCAGACCTCGGGTTCTTGGCCGTAGGGGCTGTAGACAACGGCACAGGCCTTGACATCGCAGAGAATTGAGAGTTCTTGAACTTTTTTCATTAACCCTTTTTGCCTTTTGCGGAAAGTTTCTTTTCTTGCAGAGTCATTTTGGATGAAAGCAAGCTTCACCTTTGGTCGAACTCTAAGCATGGTGAATATTGATTATTGATGGATGATTTGTGTGTTCTTTTTTGTGTTGAACCATGCAGGGTTTTATAGGGAGTTGTAGTAAATTGTTAGGGTTTCAAAATTTAGAAAAAGATCTGATGAACAGATTTGTTAGATTTGTTGTTGTCTTGTGGGGTTGGTGGTATTGTCGAATTTTGGTATCTAATCGTCGAATGGTTTGTTTAGATTTCGAGGGTGTGATTTATTCTAATACTAAATCATGATTAGTGAGATAATATCTCATTCATGGGTAATGTACGTATATGTTTCAAATTTTGTATAAAAACATTTGTACAAAATGATGTGTCAATAAATGAGAAATGACATATCAAATATTAAATTGATAATTTTGTGCTAAATATTACAATGTCTCACGTGTACAATATGTCTAATAATTTGGACGGTCCACACTATAATTTCATGGGAGGGAGGTAGTACCATATATGTCGGATTGTCATTCGTTAAAATTAATTTTAAACTACAAAAATATGAAATATGTATTCGTCACGCTAATTGTCACATCATTTTGTATAGAAAACTTTGTACTAAATTTGGAATATTTTACATTTTTCATAATAATATTTCACCCCAAACCCCAAATAGGAAAATTCTTATACAAAATAAGATAAGAATCAAGAAAACAAAGGCAACATTCATGAAATAGGATATTGTGGTTATATTGTGATTTAGATAACTAATGTAGCCATGATATATACATAGAATTTCATTGCATATTGAATAAGTTGAATTACCTAATTAATGTTCAGCCTATTGCTGTAGAGACTTTGAATCTATCTTCAATCTTGAAAGTCCAAGATTGAAAAAGAAATTTTGATTCATGCATGGCATTAATGAATAAATACAAGGAATACTTATAATTTATTTGGTGTTTTGTTCAGATACATTTTAATTTGTATTCCTAGCTAATTATATTCACACAATCACTCTAAATAGATTGCGAATAGAGAGAATTTAATAAAAAGAAAATCTTAGGACTACAAATGAATTTGCATCAAAAACCGTGCACAAACATATTTCTACGTCTATTTAAACTTCTTAAGAATTTGTGATACAAATGTTTAAAGGAATATTGAAATGTGTTCGTAAACGTGAAGCTATTTATGCATTTAACCATCCCCTAAATAAATCATCACGTGGAACCGTTGGTTGTGTCAGATTGTTGCCAATAAATATGGTGGTCAATCGATAAAGTTGATTAATTAATCGTTTGTTTACTTAATTCAACTAAAAAAAATGAAATTGACACTCACAACATCGACTCACACTAAATCAACACCAAAACTCTTATTGTCAACATATTTAACAACTGAATCAATACAACACAGCTCAAACAAACCAAACTCATATCATAAAATTCACTCAACGTGTAAAGTATATATATATGTGTCTGTGAAAGATATAAATTACATAAGGAAGGAGAGAGAGAGAGAGGAAGAGAGAGCGAGTGAGATCCATACCTTGATTGAGAAATGTATCATACTTTAAAAACTTGGTTGAGCAACTTAGAAAAAAATAGAGGAGCAAGCGATAATGAAAATAAGATAACGAAGAAATATTGCAGATGGTTGAGCGATATATATTCTACATTGAAAGAATTGCAATAATAAAGAAAACGAGGATCTTTAATTTAGTCATAATTTTTAAGGTTTGGTGGTTCAGGGTCGGTGTGAGATTGACCCCGAACAACCACTCACAATCACAAATGAATACATTTAGGATCGTGATCGACCACTAAAATATAAATGAGATATAATTACGGTGCTATTACATATAGGCGAATTAGGGTTGGAAATATATTTAATACAATCATTACTAGTTCACACGTATTTTTTTAATCGTTCACACGTTAATTAATTTATATATTATACTTTATATAGATGTTTCTATTACTATTTTCCATATGTGACCGATAGTTTTTTGGAAAAGCAACATAATCATAATCATATTAGGTATCTCGAATTTGGTAAATCGTATAATCTTATTACAAAATTTCATACAATTTTGCAAAGTATTCTTAATAAATTAAGGAACATGAATTTGTAAAGGCGGCCTTGTGATTATACCTTATTCATTCTTATGTCTTTCAACAAGAATTTCAAAAACCTTATTTATATTTTGCGAGTTATACACTCTTACACCTATCATTCATATTCACTTGGTCACGTGAACATGTAACATTTAATTAGTTGCATATTATACAATCCAACCAATTAAAATTGAGTTCAACCAAAATAAATTAATACTCCTATAGTGTAAGGTTCATTGATTTATAATCTCTACGCTTAACTTTCTCTGCTTTTGCTAGTATTCTAAATTCATATATAGTCAAACAGCTTACTCTTACATCAAAGATGAATTTTATTACGCCTTTAGTGGTAATTCTCTTAACACGTGTTTTTTTGCTGGTAGCTAGCTGGGTCCCATCAGTTTTAGATTTGCAGTTAGAACTATTGGTAACTCGGTTTTATACGAGCTATCATTCTTTGTTTTCATTGCTTTTTGATGGAGTTTTCAGTGTCAATTTGGCAAGAAATGTGTTATTTTTGCTCTCTTCGGATTGAACAAGAATTACTTAATTCTTGTCATTTTATCTCTATACTTTCCTTATTTATGCTTATTTAATCTTATCCTTGTTATTGGAGGATATAATTGAATTTTCATGAGGCTGAGAAAAAAGTGCAAATAATGGATATGATTCTTTACATGATATCAGAGCTTTGGTGATCTATATAAAATGTAAGAAGAAAACATGTTCACATGTGTTTAAACCCGTGTGTAAAGCAACAATGAGTTTGCGCGTGATGGGACAATAATGAGTTTACACGTGAGAAGACGCGTTAGTGTATAAAAATTAAATTAGATCTTTAACTATCAGTTTAAACGTTAATTAGTTGAGTTAGTTAGGTACAAAAATAAAATAAAATAAATCATCTTATTTGAAACCAAATGTTTGCTTATTCACACATGACCAATTATTTATGCAACTTACATCTAATTGAAATAAAACACAGAAAGTTGAGCAAACCAAGAACATTGAGCTCAACAACAATATTTCTAGGTAGCTACCTTGGCCTTGGGCAGCTCAAACCTGGACAACCCAACCTTATTCCCAACAGTCTTGACATCTTGTTGCACTTGTGCCCTAAAATCATTGTAAGAGAAAGGCCTGTAATTGGAGCTCTCAATCACAAAGTCATGTTCAGGGGACACAAAATAGCATATTGAGTTCCTCTTCACTTTCTGGTTCACCTCCACTCTGTGCATCACACTCTTGTATATGTCATCGCTTATAGCCTGAAGTAAAATCAATGGTGTGATCAAAATATTGGTACAATGTTAACCTAATTAATTAGTTCAAAATGTCACTACAAGAAATTTCATTTTCCGGACGGCACATTTTGTCACTCAAGCCCATCTTTTGTCACTGGAAGTCAGTAACTATTGTCACTGAAGGTGTTGTCATGGCAAGTCTCCAAGTGCATGACAGAAAATGGTTTGTCAAAGAAGCACAACTTTGAGCGATAGAAAAGTTGTTGCTGAAAGCACAAAAACCCAAGTTTTCAACATGATTGAGTTTTTATTCATGTCAGCCTAGCGGTCAAGGTTTCTAAGCCCAACAACTTATTTTTTATTCTCACCAAAAGTAATTAAGAATTTTTGTAGCGTACTAAACAAATAATTATCACCTGCAACATGTCTCCGAGGTTGATGATAAGAGTGTTTGGTATGGGTTTAACGTTGATCCATTTGTTGTCTTTGAAGACTTCAAGTCCTCCCACTAGGTCTTGGAGAATAATGGCAAACAATGTGCTATCAGTGTGCGCGACGAGGCCTAAGGCCTCGTTGTCTGGCTTAGTGCAGGGCGGGTAGCGGTAAACCCGGACGTATCCCGTGGACTCTGCTAGGTGAGACTTGGATAGTTCCGGCTTCAATTTCAGGTCTTTTGCCATTGCTTCGAACATGGTTCTTGCAATTCTAGCTAGGTTTGTCCCATATTCTTCTAAAACAGCTCTGAACATAGACAGCACAAAATAGGCATATGAGAGATAAATTATGATAACAAATAATTAAAACAAAGCCATATGTAAAAATAACAAAAATTCGGGAAAAGGCACTTTCCTATAAACTGGAAATTCTAGCAGTTTTCTCCTTCTCTAGTTTTTTGTCATAGATGTTTTTTCTTTGTTTGAACCACCATCAGTCTCCTTTTGTTCGGCGGTTAGTGACATAATTAATCTTGCTCTTTCGTTTGTTTTATCATTATTATTATTTTTTTTCTGTTTGTTTTATCATTACTACTGGTCCATCCCATTCGATCAACTTGTAGATGTTTTATTATAATATGCGCATTTATTATTTGCTAGTTTATGAGAGTATATTTACTATGGGTATATTGAATATTTTTATGTTTTTTTTTTTGTCTTGAATCATTTTTAGTAATAGTAGTTATATATTAGTTTCATATTTTGTTTCTACTATTTGTTGCAAGTTGTTTAGTGGTGGTGGAAACGGATGCGCTTCAAGTCATAAAACCCGTAAAGACCTAGGGGGAGAATAACAATGCATTCAGTATACTATTTTAGCCAGAGCTCTTTCTTATCCTATATTAGCAAAAGCTCTTTCTTATTTTCTATGTTTGTGATATTTTGAATCTTATTAAACATATTGCATGTATATATTTTTATTTCATTAGTATGTTTACAAATGAAGTGGTTTTACTTTAGTTAGGTCGTCGGGTCTTAAATGTCAAACTTAAAAGGACGAAAAGAAAATACATACGTACTTGAAAGAAAGGAGAGTAACATGTTGTGCCTGAAGCTGAGACAATTGAGAAAATGTAACGTTGAAGCCTTCGACCCAATCAACATTCTGTGCGCCTCTGGAAATGGCACCACTTGACTGTGACAGCACTGCGGTTCCCCAAAAGTATGTTATGGGGCTCTTCAACACCTCCTGTTTGGTTTCAAATGGCAATTCAAATACTGTGTTTGCTTGCTCCTCAAGCTTCCTCACCAGCTCACTAGGTATCCCATGGTTCACCAACCTAAACACTCCCCAATCTCCACAAACCTCCCTCAACTTCTCCAAATCCATCCCCATGGACTCCAAATCTACCACCGGTATGTCATCCGAGTCTTCCCCGTCCAGACTCCCCGGGTAGTTTTGGTAGATTCGGGGTTGGCGAAATTGGGGAGGATACGATTCGAGGCTTTCGGATGACATTTTCGAGGATTTCGGGTTTTGGGTTGTGTCACTTAGTTCAATCATTATATATTCATCAAAATGTATAATGCTAATGTGGTTTACTAAGCTAATTTGTGATTTGTGCCATGCAAAATACTTTGTACACCCAAAGATTGTATTCATAAAATGAATCTGAGATATATTTCACTTTTGGTGTTATCCAAATGCTTGTATTTGATTCATATTTGATACACAAGATCCTAATTACACCTAAAGTTGGAACTAATTCATGTACTCAAAAGATTTAAATCTATAACTATTTCTTAAATTGTTGGGTCCTCCTTCCCTCGGACAAATCTACATCTAATTATACATGGAACAAAGACAGAAGACAAATAGCATTATGTTCATTATGTTTGACTTGAGAGATATTTTTTGGGGTTATTGATTGTTAATTTTGATAGAAATACAATTATGGATTACATTTTACATTAAAAGAAATATTACAAGCAAATTTAAATACATACTAGTATCAAATATTGATTTTTATCCATTGGGCAGTAATGTTCATCATTTATTAATTGTTGGACTTGGATCTTCCATGTTGCTCTCTAGTTTGCCCAGGAATAGGATCACCCTTCCTTTTGGTTATCAATATGGCATAATAAAGTCTCCTTCTAGGATGACCTCTCTAGTCTCTAATGCCTTCCCTTGGAGTTCTCTTATGGGCCTTACACTTTTTCCTTCTGCCGTCTCAGCCCACATGGGCCCTTGGGCTTTCAGATGGTTTGCGGATCTGACAATAGGTCTAATGCTTGCCCTCCTCTCTTAACTTGTCAATTCAGGAATGGTCGGGGTGGACTCAATACTTTGGATCTATAGGGCCTAGGAAAAGATTAAACGGGCCCAACATGTATAACATTTTCCCTCCTGCCTCAGCTAGTCAACTCGGGAATGGTCGGGTAAGGCATGCTCGGGTACCTGGGTGTTGCTTGATGTGTTTAACAAACCCAATACTTCAGATTTGGCGGGCATGAGAATAGATTAAGCGGACCTAGCAGGTCTAACACTTGCTCTTCTGCCTCAGTTGGTCCGACGTTGTCGGGCTCGTTCTGTCCTGTGCCTTATTCAGGTGTTTGTATTGTCTTTCCTGTCAGGACAAGGTGAGCTGAGTATTTTTTCTAGCCAGGGGTACTCCTGGTGATGAGCCTCCCACTGACTCGGGTGCTGCTTGGGGTAACGGTAGTTCTCCGGTGAGCCAAACCCATGTGTAGAGATGAATAAACTAATAATGAATGAAGATGAAGAATCAACATCCTTGAGGCTTGTTTGCCTAATGTATGAAGATGAATTCTATTTAATTTTTTTTCGTTTAAAGCAATTTAAAGGTTCGTTTGGCTGTAGAAGAATCAACATCACTTAGGGGTATAATTGTATTTAAGTTAACAAACTAACGGTGTGATGATTGAACAGTGATCTGACAAATACATATGAGCTAACTGTCAAGCACTAAAGTTTGATGGATATGTGTAATTTTAGTGACTCGTACATATAGTTTACCTGTAATTACCCCTAATGAAATTTATAGTTACAACTATGAAAAATGTGCAATTCTTTCACTCAACCTTTTATTTTCCTTTACTTATGGCTTGATTCTGGCCGTGTAAATTGCTTATATATTTGAATATAGCTTCTTTTTTCTTTCTTTTTTTAGTTAATCTCTTATTTCAGTCTTTGTTAGATTGCAATTGTTAATCCTTCTTTTTCTTTTTCCTGAAATATAGCTTATCACTATTGATGATCTCGAAATACACTATTCACACATTGTTGTTATACTTGCGGGCTCAAGAGATTGTTTAAAGACATTTTCAATGGTCTATATTCTACCAGTTTAATAATAGGAATCCACAATTGTAACATCATCTTTTTTTTTTAATAAGCAAGCGGTACTTTTTATTGAGACTTTTAATCTTCAAGATCACCTCCGCTGGGAAGATTAGTTTGTTTTCAAATACCATGGCATTTCGTGCAAGCCAAAGCTGCCAAAGAACGATAGGACGTCAGAGCGAGTTCCACGACTTTTGACAAAGCAGGCTGTCGGACAAGGCGGAGGACCAGGATACCAGGAGAAGAAAGCAATTCGTGGGAGCAGTTCCCAATATACATCAAAGAGAACACATGATATAGTTGAGTTCGGGCTCGATGTCGGTCGTGAAGCGCCAAACAACCTCGAATATAATATAGACATGTCGAGATTGAGGCGGGGGAACCGTGTCAAGGTCTAGTAGGGGCAGCCTCACGACACCTTAACCCTTGCAAAAAGCCCATATTAGAGTGGCTGATCGCGTTGGCGAGGAGTCAACATGGCTTGCATGCGAGGCACGAAACGCACGTGATTCGTCATAAAAAATCAAGAGAAAATCAGCCAACCAACGGATGACACGTGGCGTGCTTGACTGGTCAAGGAAGACCAACACGTGTCAGAAGACCAGCGCGCGTCGGAAGGCCAATACGCGTCGGAAGACCAATACGCGTCAGAAGACCAATACGCGTCGGAAGACCAATACGCGTCGGAAGACCAACACGCGTCGGAAGGTCAATACGTGTCGACAGACCAAACGGGGACGCGCGTCTGCAGAAGACTGCGCTAGGCATGCAATCCGTGCTCGGCGCATCGCCCTTGTTCAACAAAGCCGCCACCCGACTCTGCACACTATTCGATTGAGGAGCCTCCACCCAGGATGACGTCCCTCCATCCAGGCGTGTCAGTCTACAAGAGTCATTTCCCACCCCGGATGCATACCTCTAGCCACTTGTTCATCCCCAAGTGATGAGTCACATCTTTTTAGGAGCCTTGTCTCCATCAAGAGAAGCTCCTATCATTATTGGTATATAAGTCCAATGGATTGGGAACATGAGAAGCGATGAGGGTGCCCGTAGGCCATCACCCCTTGACCATCGACC